>JACDJE010000500.1:0-21596 GCA_016647715.1 Pavo muticus | reverse complement strand
CTTTTTCCCTTCCCCTTTTTCCCCTTTCCCTTTTCCCCTACCCCTTCCCTTTCTCTTTCCCTTTCCCTTCCCTTTCTTTTTTGGAATTTCTTACATTTTCTATCTCTACCCTACAGGATTCCTCTTCCTGTCACCTTTACACACTGTTTTGCTACTAAATACAAAACATGACACAGACAGCCAGACTAGCCATGAAGCTGTTTTTACACAAGAAAACCTGTTTCAGCCTGAGCCACCTGGCTTGAGCCCTCTGCATCTATACCACACAGGGTTGTGATTCAGGCTAAGGCAGACAAACGACTCTGTTTTGGTGTTGTGTCCTTGGCCAAAAGGGACAAGCTACTAAATTATTGGGCTGAGTGCAAAGAGGAAAGCCTCTTGCCTCCAAAGACAGCACGTGCCCATTGGATACCTCTGGGACTGAGGCAGGAGTCTGCAATACCTCCAGAACCAGCAGTGGAGCTCACGTGTGCATTTTCCGTGCCTCAGCCTGTTGCAAGAACCTCTCTGGCCAATACTAATGGAGACATGAGGAAGTCCAAGAAAGCTGCCAGGTCTCCCCCTCTGGCCGCCCTGCCTTCCCCTTGGGCTATAAACTGTCTGGAGCTGCAGGAATCAAAACTTTTCAGTACTGCTGCAGCTCTCCTGCTCCATGAATCAAGAGTCTTGGCCCAAACATGTCCTTCCCCTTTGCTTCTCACTCTACTTCCTTATCTCTAGAGATTCATTATCTCTAGAGATTAACTCTTCCACCACCCTAAGCCTTCTGCTTTCTCTTTGCTTTGGGCAGAGGAATGAGATTTGCTGTACCATGGGAGCAGGCTGGCTAGGAGCAAGGACTGCGATAACATCATTTGTGAAGCTTCTGAACTTGCACTAATCATGGCTGGCATCATGAGATGAAGCACAGTTCCTAGTTTCCCAGCGTACATGTGAGTGGAGGCATAAGATCTGCCCTCACACAGAGAGCTGGCATGTGTCCTTGGCTTCACAGAGGCTTCAGGATGAAGGAAATGCTGGCTTAAACCCAACGTGTTTGGTATAAATCTTAGAGAATCTGTCTCCATTCGAGCCAGCACAAGATTAATAAATGGCTTTTTCTTTCATGGGGAAACAGGGATAGAGGGGAGCTCTTCCTTAACCTGCCAGTCCTGATATAATGGAGCTTCTTGAATGGCAAAAGTGAGAAGTCACTCACAACTAGCAAATAAAACGAGACATTTTACTTGGCACTACTTTCACTCCAAACACTAAAAGGGATCTAGTAAAGCTAAAGATAATCACCCAGATTAGGATGTGCCAAAAGGATTAATGCTCCTGGTCTTCTATGTCTCCATTAGTATATTTTATGCACAGCTGGTTGTTTCTTCAGCAAATACCAAGCACGGTTTCCAGCACTGAAACAATATATTTACCTCCTTCTGAAGGCTAGGTCCATTGGTCCATATATGTCATCCTTTTATGGTAGTATCCACCTCAGCAAAATCAAAAAACACCAGGCTTTTTTTACAAGCTTGCTTTTCCTTCTCTGAGACCTTTCAAATCAACTTCTATTATTACAGAAAAGAACTAACCCTGAAATTTAAGTAACTTCTCAGGAAAATGCACAGCTCATAGGGAAAGCCATCTTCTGGCAGGTGGAGTGAGTCCTCTAGACCCTGCTGAGGGCATTGACAATGAGACCATCAGGCAACAAGATACAGAGACACCTTAATGTGAAAAGGGAGCCTACGGAAGATGGATGCACCCAAAATCTCCATTTCCATCCCTCTAGTCTCTGTTGAAGAGATGAACATAGGCAGAAGTGTCAACGTTTGGAATATTTGGCAGCAGATAAAACTCCTACTTGGATTTACCCATAGAAGACCCTCAATCCAGCCATAAGAGATTATTTTCTTCTCTTTCTGGGGACATACAACTGATCTGCCACACAAGGGGCTGTACAGCACTCTCAGTTATCCAGGTACACCCCAACCTTCCCATTCATTCTCACCACAGTTGTCTGTTCATGCTGGACCCGATTTCTACCTTCTCACCCCTTACCCTCTTTGCCTCTCCAACAATGTGCTTGCAGCCAGAGCAAGAAAGCTGCCACAGGGATCTGGTGCTGCTGCAGTAAAAGTTGTGAGCACTGTATAATTTGAGTGAACATACATAAAAGTTACAGTGAGCTGAGAGCCAGGGTGTAGGAGCTTATGTAAGATAAAATGATGTGCTGTAAATTCATCTAGGCAGGACATTTGGGAGACTGGTTTCTGACTGTTTAAAATGCAGCCAGAGAAATTCTCCAGAACTGCTGTATATATAAAAAAAACAAATCACAGGCATTGTCCTAGTTTCACAGATACGTGATATCAACCATTGTGTCTCTTATTTCATTGTCATCACAACTACTTCATTCCTCAGGCAGGCACTGATTTATTCACAAGTTTAATGTGCAGAATCAGATGGATGTGTAACAAAGTAGTTTGTATTTGAGAGAAATACCATGTATTCTAAATATTCATCCCAAAGTATCCTAGAAAAGTGGGAGAGGTCTCCTGTGAAAGTCAGGGGGGTTTTGCTGTTGATTTCAAGGAAATCAGTGTGTAACCTTAAAAGGTGCATATTTGAGAGCAAAAACAGAAGTCACCTAGTTTTTGTCTCAGCTTTATGGAGCTTCTGCTACAAATAAAACCTTTTTGCTGCCAGTAAAACACCATCCACAACATGATAGCCTTGATATTGTTGAGTCTGCTACAGAATATAAACATACTCTATTGGCGATGCTGCATGAGATGGCCGCCTTCAAGTGACCTTCAGAGCAGTAACACAACAGATCATACTCTTCTTTATTATTATTTCCAGGCTGCTCTCCATAACATCTCAAGTGTGAGCCAGATAAGCAAAATTGCATCCCACTGAGCTGATTTTAACGTCTTGATTTGTTGAGTATTAGGGTGGCTGTTGGCATACATGATTCTCATTCACATCCATTGGTGTTAATTGCAGGAGAATATCCCAAGCAGCTATTTTCCAAGCACTTAATATTCACGATTATTGTGAAGAATTTCCCACCCAGTCCAGGATATAATTAACAGCTTGAGTGAAATGCTGTATTTATTGCTATTACTAAGCTCTTCTGAATATGCTTTCAGTTTCAGGGGGCAAGTTGACTAGTGCAAGTAATCTTTAAACGATCAGATTGATAGTGCGTGCCAAGGAGACAAAAGCGCCTCTTCAACAGGTAAAGAAAAGAAACTAAATCTGTGGACTTCAGTGAGGAAGTGCTTCAGGTATGAAGAGGAATAAATGCAAGAGTGTGGTGGGCTGCATTTAACTGTGTGTGTGGATTTGATCAGCAGCGCTGGAAAACTCTCTTAAACAGTAATTCACACAGTTTGGGAGGGGAAGAAAAAGCTTCTGTTCATTGTTTGCACATTAGAATAAATAGCATTTGATGACAGGAAAAGGAACATTTGGCTCTCACCACTCCAGGACTCCGAGTTTGTCTTTTAAATTACTCACTTATGGTTGTGCAGAGGAATCTTTAATGCTTTTTTTGTAGCACCCTGTTTTTGGAGGCTGCTATGTTTTCTTTTCATTAGTGCATCCTGGCCTGCCTCGGGATGGTCAGCAGAGATGGGAAAGGTGCAGTGGCTTAACTGATGCCTAGCTCTGCTCCATCAGGGCTGTCAGCTTTCAAAATAGCTGTGCTTGGTTATAGGATAGCCGTGGAGTTATTGACTACAAGGGCCCTGCTCATTAAAAATGGTCTGGAATAACACACTTTGACCCACCCGTGCAATCCAAATGATGACTCTATTTCTACAAAGGAAGCCTGGAAAATGCTCAAAGAGACTGAGTGAGGTCTCTGGCTGCCCTGAGGAGAGGAGATGGGCTCTTATCCCACTAGCCTCTCTTCTGCCTCTCACCCACATTCTTTCACTGGCAGTTTCATGTTGAAAGAAAAAAACACTGTGCCTCTTCAAACCCTGTCCACTTCCCATCCGTGGGTCTCCTCACAGGGTAATACTGCTTTCTGGGGACTCGCCACGCGGTTACAGTTGGTTAGTGCCACCTGCACAGCAGGCTCACAGCCTGAGGACAACAGCCAGGATAAAAATATTAGATTGTTATTAAGGAGCTGCCTGTGAAATCTCCCCCTCCCTCCTCCCTGCCTTCTCTCGAATTGGAACACGACTTCCAGCCAAGCTGATCTTTTAAACTGTTTTTAAACAGGTGCCTATAGACCTTTTCTGGAGGGTGAAGGTAACACCAGAGGAAGCCATATGTTCCAAATCTGTGCTGGGATGTGAAGATTTGAAGCAGTCTGAGCCGCAGGAGGAGCCCCATAGCGTGGTGGGGGAACCTCAGCACCAGCACAGAGCCGCAGCGTGGCTCTCAGTCACCCTACCAGAATGCTTGCATTCTTGTTTTCCTTAACCATTTTTGTTAACGTTAAAAAAGCATGCCAGTCATAAATCTTTCCATTGGTTTTGGTGCTTTTTTTCCTCTTTCCCAAACTCCAGATACAGAGCTGAACTGAACCTGACAGTGTTTTCTTTATGTTCGTCATAATTTTGCTACAAACTCACCGCACGCTATGCTGGAAATCTGCCTGACAAGTGTTTTTAATTTGAAGGGAAAATACCAGAAGATCTTGTATTGCTTGCAAGTTGATGGATGTGATTTTCTTTTTTTTTTTTCCTTTTTGCAAAATGATTTGCTCTCATTTCCAACACCCTCTTCTTGCAGATGGTATCAGCATGAGAAAATCAAGGTATTGCTGGAGTAGGCTGTTCACGGTTCAGCTAAGTACACTTCTGCCCCTTTGCTTTTTGTGTGTGCGTAAATGCATGAATAGTTTACAAATTCAGCAGTATCCCAGAGTGTTACTCATTCTGTGATTTTGTCTTCCGTTATATACTGGCTAGCCAAGACTGCCAAAATCATTTAGGTGCCACACTCCACTGGGTGATCTGAGCTCTTGTACTTCTTGAACCCCAAAGAACATCCTTTGTTCCGTTTTTCTGTGCATTTCCACACTTGATGCTGGAATGAACTCTTTGCAAAAGACAATTTCAGAGAATAACTGCAAAATGTAAACTTCTGCTCATACCATCTACTTTAGGGACCTACCAGAGAGGAAACACAGCTGGTAGAGGATCTTGCAAAGCAAAGCACCAGATTTCTGTTTCTCCTCCTATTTCTCTCCTTTGGTCACGGATCAGAGGAGCACAGTGGTACTCACAATAAATACTCCTTGTGGGTGGCTGCCAGCAAGAGGCACAATGGAGGTCCAAGCCTGACTCTGCTCTTCTGGTCTGGCATGGTCTGCACCAGGAGGGATGGCAACCACATACCGTCTACCCTTACACTCCTGCAGCACTAAATGAATTACAGAACACACATCATACCATTATATTTCCATATTTAGGTTGTATTCAGGCTGAAATGATCCTTTTGATCAGCCTTCGAAGGAGGGCTTCTGCCACAGGCCAGGCTGCATCCATAGGGCACAATAGAGACTCTGGAAGCAGGGAACATAGCACACAAAAATGTAAAATTCACCACAAATCTGGCAAGGGGTTGGTGAGATACGCACCTGTTCACACATACAATATTACTTAACAGAAAGACTGCCATATTTTGACCAAGTAGTCTAATTGTACATAGCAATGTAAACTGCTGGTAGTAGAATTGTCTTCAGTGGGTGCTGAAGCAGCTACTTCACCATAGAGAGAAATGCAGCTTATCTAAGCTTGATAGATCTGAACTGTAATGGGTTAAAACAGATTACCACTTGTTAAAATGGCTGAGATAAACCAGCAGATATATGTGGAGGTTTATGCTAGCACCTACTCCTACAGGGTATGAGTCAGGCCAGCACTGTTGCTCTTTCACTTCTGTAACCATTAAACTTCTCTGCAAGCTTTTGAGCTACTCCAAAATTTCAGGCACATGTTTTTTTAATGGATTAACCAGCTAAAATGGCAGATAAAAACAGCAAGACAATCTTAAAAACCAAACAGATACAGAAATGGGGAAAAAAAAGTGGGTAAACCCAAAGGATCTAAACCGTGAAAACATGGGGCACTCTACAGATGCAGAATGTTATAAAGATGGTTTGTCAACTTTTCTCATTCTCGTAGTAGTTGTAAGGCAGTCTACCCTCTTTCTTAGTTTGAACTCTGAACTGTAGGGTTCAGATTATATAAATTCAGAGGGTACAGCACTCCTTTAAAGCAAACAATCATAAAAGCAACCCTTAAAATGTTAATCAAAGCATGGTAACTTGGGGAGGAGATGGGACTCAAGACAGAAGTGACTGCTTGAAGGAGTCAGGAAGGTGAGAACAAAAGCTTCTGTTTGAGCCACCTTCTCACCATGGCTAACATCATTATATTCTGACTCCTCTGACTTGTGAGGAAGCTGTGAAGAAACAGAAGTCAAGTTTTCAAGATTTCAAGTTTTCAAGTTTTTGTATCTTGTTTCACAGCCCATTGGAATGTAGTCTATACATTCTGAACTTCCTTTTTTTTACATCAGATTTCTTTTCCATCCAGCAACTATGAAGAGTAATTCTTATTTAGCTCTTTTTCCTTACTGTATAGTGTAAGAAGACATTTTTAATACCTCTTCAACTATCTTTTTTTTTTTTCTAGAATGTGCACAGACACAGATAAGGCTAGAGCTTAACTTCAGAGCTATAGCTGACATTAAAGGGAAGATAATGGTACCCATCACTTTGGTGATGTTCAAGGTAAATTTGAGATTTAGAAACTGTTCCCAACCCTTCGATAAGAAATCAGAGCATGCAGAGGCAGCAATCTGCCTCAGATCCTCACCGCAACATGATCCATTCATCCTGTGGGAGCAGCAGCACCACTGCCCTCTTCAAATATCCTAATGGAACTATTGATCATAGAATCGTAGAATCATAGAATTGCTCAGGTTGGAAAAGACCTTTAAGATCATTGAGTCCAACCACAACCTAACCAAACTACCCTAACTCTAACAACCCTCTGATAGATCATTGCAGTATAGCAAAAAAGAAGGAGATGTAGGTCTTCATATAGTCTTTAAACCTGGTTCCCAAGAGCTATCCACCTGGCTGGGAGATAGCTGAATAAAGTAATCTCATCCACACTGCCAAAACTGGACCCCTGCACATCCAGGAAGACAAATACTGCAAACTACAGCAGCTGGCAGAGAAAACACAAGAGAATGAGGACCACATCATGTGAGTCTATGATTGAGGGACATGCCTGCAGGAGGCTCCTGCCAAGAGGACAAGTACCAGAGCTGGCATTCCTGAAAATTCCAAGGGTGGTACAAATGTACAAAAAAAAAAAAAAAAGCCAAAAACATAGCAGGCTTTTGACATAAGAAAAACCAGGACTGTGGGTTTTTTTTTTCCTATTCAACATTTGTTTCTCTATACTCAGCCATTCCCAGTTTCGGAGACTTTGTGCCTTCCTTCTTTCAAACATAAAACTTAAAGTAATAATACTTCAAAAAGTCTACATGTCAGACTGAATTCAACACCTCTCCCGGTAAATACATCCTACTGTGCCCCATAGCTTTCATTGTGAATCAGAAGAGATGACTAATGCCATAACTGCTTATTAAAAAGAAAATTAATCATTTCTTTGTGAGCTAAACTCTTAAAATTTTTTAACACTTTAAAACCGAGGAAAATTAGCTTTGATGAGGTATAGCAGTGGCACTTGGTTTTTTTAGATGTAAAATAGCATTTTGTTCTCAGCAGCTATTGCTGATTTTTCTTTTTGCTTGACAGATGAGCTTATCAAGTGTCACTGACATTTTTGCAGTACTGTGCTAAAATATGCTTCATTTGCTACTCATCTGAAAGCTTAAGATACGTGTTGTTCAGAAAGAACTCAAAGATTGATCCAGTAAATCATGTGGGCTGGAAATGCTTCAGTTTCCTGGAGACCTCTTGGCTTCACTCTCAGTGCCTACACCAAGAGCAGCAGATAACCTGGTGAATAGAGCTCTTTCCCAGACAGTAGAAAGCGATGATTTGAACCTCCCCAGGCTGGTCCAGGATCTTCTGCAACCTGTAATGGAAAGTAGTTACACACTCTGCTCTGCTCACCCTGTAAAGAAATTTAAGGAGGTGCTTTGCCATCTGGGGCTTTTCTGAGCAAGAGTACCCTTAAATAAGAGAGCTGCATCCATTCATTACCCTCTGGGCCTGTAAGCACTTCCTCTTCATATTCTTCTCCCTCATCCTCAATTCAGGAAATTGGTCCAAATGATTGCTGCAGCAATAGAACAAGGGGCAATGGCCAGAAAGTGAAACACAGGAAGTTCCATACAAACACAAGGAAGAGCTTCTTTATTGTCAGCGACAGAGCGCTGGAACAGGCTGCCCACAAAGGTTGTGGAGTCTCCTTCTCCGGAGATATTCAAGACCTGTCTGGATGCCTACCTGTGTGACTTGCTGTAGGGATCCTGCTTTAGCAGGGGGTAGGACTCAACGATCTCTAGAGATCCCTTCCAACCCAGTTGGCAGTTCTGTGGTTCTGTGGTCTTTGAAGGCCCATTCTAGCTGAACTATTCTATTCTACTCTATTCCATTCTACTCTACTCTATATTCCATTCCATTCCATTCCTTTCCTTTCTAATTATCTTCACAGAGACTGAGGCTGGAATGATTCAGGCCAATAATTAATTGATTGGTTTGTTACCCATTTCATAGCAAAGCATCACACATTCAAGGCACTCCTTTGTGCAGCACTGAAGCAGCAACCTCCTCACCTTCTCTCTGTCCTTCTTACAGAGCCTATATGTGTCCATGGCACCAACAGTCAGGTAAGTTCTCCTATTGCATTAAAATTCTGTGGCTGACCATGGACTTTCAGTTCTCCCTTCATCTTTCTATGCGTTGTATTTTGCCATTTTAAATCACAAAATAAAAAAAGAAAATCAAGCTATGAAATTACTTACAGGAATGAAAAACATGTAAAGATGTCAAAGTACGGGAAGAACTTTCTTCTTCAAAATCATAGAATCATAGAATGGCTTGAGTTGGAGGGGACCTCAAGGATCGCCAGGTTCCAATCCTGCCACAGTCAAGGTTGCCAGCTGCTAGATCAAGTACTAGACCAGGCTGCCCAGGGCCCCATCCAACCTGGCCTTGAACACCTCCAGGGATGGAGCATCCACAGCTTCTCTGAGCAGCCTGTGCCAGCACCTCACCACCTTCTCAGTAAAAAACTTCCCTCCGACATCAAATCTAAATCTCCCTTCCTTTAGTTTAAACCATTCCCCCTTGTCCTATCACTAAAATGCCCGTAAAAACAATCATATTTTTCCACAGCCTGTTTTAAAAATCACTTTTACTTTTGCAAATAGTCTAGCTTTTCAAGACATCTATTTCTGCTATGGCTAAGAGATAATAGTCTAATTAAGTTACAGTATAAGCCCTTTCAAAACACATAATTAAGAAACATTAAAAGATTGTGATGCAGATACCATTTGCTACTGAACAGTTCTATTTCTTTCTCTCTTAGCAGCAGATGCAGGCTTGAAGTAACAACATTCACAGAGTGATATTTAGTTCCAGAGGTTATATTTGTAGTTTCTATTATGAAATTAAAGCACATGAGCTTCTTAGCCCTCCAGAACTGGTTTTCCTGGGCTTTGTAGAATTTGAGGACTTTTAACTGCTGGAAAATAGTCTTAATATATCACATCATTGCCAGTAAATGTATCCGTTCATTGAAAAGATTTGGTCATTAGGTTTCTTTACTTTATGGAGATTGATGAGATTTACCTTACACTTAGGGCTATGCAAATAATTGATTTTTCAGCTCAGCAGCAGAACACAGCTAAAGCCAAAACCAATATTTAGGGAATTTTCTTTCCAAAATGAAAAACCAAAACATTTCACTTTCTGGTTGAAAAGAACATTGAGCTCAACCAGAAATCAAATGTTCCACTTTGGTTTGTTTTTAATAAAAATAAAAGAAAAAATGAAGGATAGAGTCACAAAACCAGCATGGAGGAAATTTTCCATTTCTACCTGGTTTCCTTGTGGTTGGCAGACTTATCCAGGTCACAGAATAGCTGAATCTGGAATGGACTTCTGGAGACCACCTAGTCTAATCCCTCTGCTCAAAGCAGGGCCAACAAGAGCAGCTTAATCTGCAGAAACAATTCCATCTGTGCCCTCAGTTTTCACATATCCTGGTTGAGGACAATCTTTCTGATTTCCTTCATGTGTGTTTGCAAAGTTAGTTTACTTCTACCAAGCCTGAGTGACTGCAGAAATGTTGAGCAGAAGGTGAAACTTCTTCTGATGCAGGGACCAAGATATAGGTTGTTACACTAGTTAATGAGATGACAATCCTTCCCTAAAAGATGTTTTCTATTACAGAACAATAGAAAAAGTCTTAGCAATTCTGCTACTTAATATTCTTTTTCTGCAAAGAGAAGATAACATAGTAGAGAAGATGGAGTGGTTCCTACACTGCTGAAAAAGGTTATATAAGGCAGAACATTCATATTTTTTTACAAAGCATAAGACTTTAACTTTTTGCTATTTGATTCTGATTTCCCACAGTGAGATACTATTTAAGATGAAGAACATACTCTTGAGTCACGAGTCTGATCCTTCTGCATTCACTCCCCCCTTGCTCCCAGTCATCAGAAGGGAACTGTGTTGGAAGAGGCTACACAGGCAAGGAGGTTCTGCTCCTGCAAATGTCAGGTCATGCGCTGCTGTACATCTGCAGCCAGCTCTGTTGTCAAGACTGGCTCTAAATGGGAGCCTCAGTGTTCAGGGTGCCATGAAGCCACATTGCTTTGCATCTCTCATTATCATAAGCCTGGCTTGAACTGAACTGTAGGAGAAAGATCTGACCTTGGCCACTTTGAGGGCATGCTGCTAATAGTCACTAGGAACAGGATGTTGAAGTGAGGGCAGCCTCAGATTCCACCTGCTTAGCAGAAGGTTTGGCTGCTCATTTGGAGCACCCTGCCTTCAGCTCATCCCTGGAGAAGGAGGCCAAGCATGCCCTAGTGATATGACATGTTACTTGGTAGGGACCAGATCCAGCCACTTCCCTGCATGCATCTTCATCTGGCTCCCCTTTTTAATAAGGAAGTCGTATGACACAGCCTGTTTCCACACTTGAACTGTTGCACTTTTGGCTGTAAGGATTTAGAGAATGGCTTAGGTCAGTGTTTCCTGTGCAAAACAGGAATTGTTGCTGTGGTGTGGCATTGGTGGTACTGGCAGGGAGCAGGTCAGAAGGCCTAGATGACTTCTCCAAGCTCTCTTTCTGACAGTGTACCTCTTCTGCCTTCCTCTGAAAGTTCTTACCCTTGTTTCTCATCTTCCATGGTATTTCAGCTCTGATGCTGGCAGAAGTGGCACTGTGGAGAATCTACAGATTTTCCAAAGGTTCAGTGGGTAGGAAGAAAAAGCAGAGATGAAGGGCAGCTCATCTGCAAATGCACAACCAGCTTCCCCCCTTCCATAGTCATAGCAATGCATTCACAGTATCCAAAATTAATGTGGCATGTGGTGGATAGGAAATCTGAGTTTCTATTTAGTTCTGAGTTGAAGCTGAAGAGCACAAGTAGTAGTAGTTCCCCAGTATAAAGTATCTTCGTGTTGTTATCACAAGCATCATGGTTCTAGTGGTTGGCAATCCTGCACGTAGCAGGGGGGGTTGAAACTAGATGATCATTATGGTCCTTTTCAACCCAGGCCATTCTATGATTCTATGATTCTAAAAACTTTGCCCACAGCCCCACATTTAAGGCTTTATTCAATCAAGGCAATGTGCTCACGTCTTTAAGTGGATCGTCAGATTGCTGATACGGTGGCATGGGGATAGAGGGAATGAAATGACTTCTTGGACAGTACCTTTCAGTAACTCATTAGCAAAGAACCCATGATGCTGAGATTTGCACATTAAACCTCCTGTTGCTGCTATGTAAAACAAATTTGGCCTCTATTTTAGGCATGACTATAACATGGTTTATAAACACTGCTGCAGACTTGAACAGTACAATATTTTAAAGCAGTTTTACTGAAACAAAGAGAAAGCGTTAAAGCTACTTGCACGTTCTTCTGATAAATGATTCAGAAACTGTTGGACTGTACAAAACTAGTCATTTATTAAAAGGTGTAAGAATCATTTCTTAACCTATTAATGAATGCACTCTACTGTAATGCATGACTAACTTCCCATAAATAGAGATAAAATTTGTGGGTGCACACAGTCACTTCGTTACCTTTCTGCCATAATTTAATCTGTTTCTGTGCTGTGCATGGCACATCCAGGAACTCAGTCTGCAGGTGCTCGAAGGCACATACTGAGGGCTGACAGGCTGGCTCCTTGAAGGGAAGTCTTTTCTTGGAAAACCTTGTGCTGTACTTATTTGGAAGATGAGGAAAGCAACAGCAGTATCTCATATGTTTCACCAAGCCTAGACCTGTTCCCAGTCATGCTGTTAATCTCAGCCTCTTTTTAACTCTTGTGGCTTTTTTGACCCAGCCTTAATTTTATATTTAGGCCATTTTCTTGTAATGAGTCACAGCTGTGACTGTCATTTTAGTTCAGTGAAACGTGTTGACAGGACCAAGAATAGCAGCTGTCTGTTAGACCCGCACCTAACATGTTAATGGAGACACCAAACATTGGAAATAAAACCAAAGGCAGTGAAAGTCATCTTTAAAACAGCATGAGTACTTTAAAAGACAGTAGATGTGTTAAAAATGAATTTCATTGTGGATTATCCTGCCCAGATGAGCTTAAGGAGATGCAGTTTGGTTGTATAAATCCTCTGCTGAGTGGAGTGGAAGAATGAAGAATATTTGTACCTCCTCGGGATCTCCCAAGCAAGCTATCCTGGTTCACACAAGCTAAGAACTTGTACCTTCCAGCTTCATTAAAAATAGTTTAGCATGAGACTTGAGAGGAGGTTGGCCTAGCTGCACCTAGCTGCCTCAGTTATGGGCAATAAAAATTTCTGAAGACAAAAATTTTAACTTCTACAAGTTGGAGATGCTCGGATCAATGGTGCAAAGGCAAGATCACACCCAGTAACTACTGGGGTTCCTCAAGAATCAGTACAGGGGACCATTCTGTTTCTTCATGTCTTTATTAACAACTTGAGTGATGGGACAAATATGTGAATGACACCAAATCAGGGTATGGCGAGCGTTCTATCATAGAATCATAGAATCACCAAGGTTGGAAAGGACATCTAAGATCATCCAGTACAACTGTGTACCTATCACCAATATTTCCCACTAAACCATGTCCCTCGATACAACATCTAAATGTTTCTTGAACACCTCCAGGGACAGTGACCCCACCACCTCCATAGGCAGCCTGTTCTGTTGCATGATCACTCTCTTGGAGAAGAAGTATTTCCTAAAGTCCAATCTGAATCTCCCCTGGCACAACTTGAGGCCATTCCCTCTAGTCCTATTGATAGTCAAACGGGAGAAGAAGCCAACTCCCACCTTACCACAACCTCCCTTCAGTAGTTGTAGAGAGTGATAAGGTGTCCCCAGAACCTTCTTTTCTCCAGACTGAACAATCCCAGCTCCCTCAGCCACTCCTCAATAAGAGTTGTGCTCCAGACACCTCCACATCCTTGTTGCTCTTCGCTGGTCACGCTCCAAGGCCTCAGTGTCTTTCTTGAAGTGAAGGGCCCAAAACTGAACACAGTACACAAGGTGTGGCCTCACCAGTGTAGAATACAGACAGATGATCACTTCCCCACTCCTGCTGGCTGCACTATTTCTGATACAAGCCAGGATGCCATTGGCCTTCTTGGCCAATGCTGGCTCATGTTCTGCCGAGTGTCAACCAATACCCCCAGCTCCATTTCCTCTACACAGTATTCCAGCCTCTCTGCCCCAAGCCTGTAGCATTGCCTGGGGTTGTTGTGGCCAAAGTGCAGGACCCGGCACTTGGTCTTGCTGAACTTCATCCCACTGGCCTCAGCTCAGTGATCCAGCCTGTCCAGATCCCTCTGTAGGGCCTTCCTACCTCTAGGCAGATGGACACTTCCTGCCAACTTGGTGTCTTACTGAGGGTGCACTAAAAGTGCTCTCATCCAGGTCATCAATAAAGATAATGAACAGGACACGCCCCAGTACTGACCCTTGAGGAACACCATTCATGACCGATTGCCAGCTGGATGTGACCCCATTTACCACCACTCTCTGAGTCTGGCCATCCAGCCAGTTCTTCACCCAGCAGAGTGTGTCTGTCCAAGCCATGGGCTGCCAGCTTCTCCAGGAGAATACCGTGGGAGACAGTGTTGAAGGCTTTGCTGAAGTCTAGGCAGACTACATCCACAGCCTTTCCCTCATCCACTAGGCAGGTCACTCGATCATAGGAGATCAGGTTGGTCAAAGCAATACACTCAACAGCAGGGTCACCATTCAGAGGAACATGGACAGGCTGTAGAAGCAGTCTGATAGGAACCTTATGAGGTTCAGTAAGAGGAAGCCTTGCATCTGGGATGGAAACTGTCCATGGGCTGCTTGCCTGTGAAAAAGCTTTGCATAAGAGGATCCAGTGGGAAACGAGGGCAACATGTCCCTGCAGCAAAGGTCAACCTTGTTAATGCAGTGGGCTACATCGGCAATGTCATGTAGGTTCAGGAAAGAGACTCAGCTTGACATTTATAAGACTGCATCTGGAGCACTTTTTCTCTAAGCTCAGGAGTGGGGCAGACAGCAGGAATTCACCTGATTAGGCTCCTTGGGGAACCCATCTGAACACACATCCATTTTATGTTGGCTGGATTAGTGCAATAGAATTGGCAATGACAAAGACCTCCAAGCCTTCAGAGGAAGGCCACGGGCTTTTGAGAGATTTAAGACAAGTTACTATTGCTGAGGTGATGTTACCTGATCAACTTCCGGACTGAGGTGGTGCAGATGTTTTATTTTATTTGGTCTACTAATCATTTCCTCTGTATGGAAAACTTCTACCACATCCACAAAGTTTTCCATGACTTAGAGCACTAGCATGTAGTAGTAATGGGATACAGATAATAATGACAAATGATGATTGAGTCCTCTGTGCTTGTCAGGAAAATTTCAAATGACATGACAAATCCTGCTTCCTTAACTCCACAAAACCTGTAGTAAATCAGTAGATTGGAAGAATCAAACACATACAGATAGGAGTCTTCATTAATCTGATTGAGTCACTGGTGCTTGTACAAGTTCGAGAGGCTTCAGGTCCCCTGAGGCACAAACCCAGAGAAGCTAGCTAAAGCACTTCCTCCAGCATTTAGATTGATGTCCCTAGTGCCCTAGTCCCCACTGCAGCTCTGCTCATGCCATCTTTGAAGGAGGTTCAGCCTGATCCCAATAACATGGTGTTTCTAGGACAGATCTTGAAGCAGTTTATTAATGCTGCATAGGGAGAAGTGATTAGGCCCAGGAAACAGCAGAAACTAAATTCATTATTGCCCATTCAGGAAGCCAGTCTGAGCTCATCAGTCTCACACAACATTGTGGTGTACCGTGGTAGGAAATGGGAAAAAAATAGCGGTACAGTAATTTATGCTATGCTTTTTAAAAATAGAAAAATACCAGCAATAATTACTATTATGCTACCCTTGATTATACAGAGAAGTAGTGTACAAACTTCAAGGACAGATTCCATCCAGTATTGATGGCATGGAGGTTTATTCAGTTCTAGACAGCACAATATAATCATGATGGACCTAGTCAACAGATTTAGAGACTTTAGAATGAGGGGAAACTTGGGTCTTCTTCTGAAATAACCCACACTATTACACCCCCTCCCTTTTACTTGGGTTCAATAAATTGGGTCTGGCTAAAAGTTTATTTTACAGAATGGTATCCAGAGATTATAAACTCACCATTTCTTTCCATGGCAAACATGTTTTTCTTTCTGTAGTTAATTCAATCAAACAACCACACTTCCAGCTTGAAATCTTGATTTAATTTCTAATTTGAAGGTCTCCGATTTCTGCATCTGGAAACTGGCCTGAATTCTCAACTAGGCTGAAATCTTTTTCACACATACTTGTCTTCCCAAGAGACTGCGATACCTATGATGGAAATTCTCTTGTATCTGGGTCACATCTAAGCCTTGGTTTGGATAAGTAGATCTAAGCCTTTAAGACTTCCCCTGTAAGGCATTTTCTCCAGACCTCAAATCATTTTTATGGCTCTTTGTGACCTTGGACACAAACACTGCACTCTAGGGGACCTCTGGAAGTGCATGGGCTGAACCCATAACAGCATGGCTCTGTCTCAGTTACTCCAGTAAGAGATAATAACAATGGAATGACAAAGGGATCTGTTTCCCAGCAATGGTGAGAGGTTCCTTGAGAGGTGAGTTCAAGATGCTCTCTCCGAATATGTATTAGGGAGAGTTGAAAGCATCTGCAATACAGTTATGTTTCCAGTTCACTAAGGAAAGGCTTAATAGGGCAACCAGGAACACTGTATCTAAAAAATGAACTCGTATTTATGAGCCTGTGTTCACAATAACCACAGTCAACTCACTGTACCACATGTCAATAAATAACAGGCAATGTTGAGATCATATTCTCCTATTATTAGAAATGTAATAATCATATCTTGCTTAAAAACCTGCTTTTAAATTTGTTGCCACCTAGAAAACTAGACTAAACAGATCAAGAGTTAAGGTTATCTACAAATATTCTGGGCAGAAAACATAATTAGGGCTGTAATTAGAATTATCGTTTAGTAGGCAGTGTAGACAAGCTTGAGGAGATAAGCCACTATCTGTTGCTGTTGAGGGCTGAAGTGATTATTAAGCTCGTAAGTTTGGGCCATGTGTTTTTCTGGCATTGTGAAAATAATGTTGAATAGCTTCCAAAAACCTAAGGCAGGACTGCAGGTTGTTTCTCCTAAAAACATTTCACGGCACATCAGCATCAAACAGGTGAGGTGCTCGCATGTGCTGGTGCCTGCTTGCAGCTCTCCAGCACCAGCTCACTGAAGCATGGAGGACAAGGCAGTAAAGATGCGTATACACTGCTTGCTGAGCAAACTCCCTTTATTCCCTCCCAGCGTGGTCCCCTGGGGCCTATGCTTTCCACCTCAATGGATGTTGGGATGTTACTTGCTTAAACTGGCTGACTGATCCAGAATACAAAGGTAGCTCCCTTTTTTTCTGCTGCAAACCAGTAGCACTCCCCTATTTGTTTGATGCCACTGAGTTCTTCCAACTTGACAAGTTTCTTCGTAGGAAACCTTCATTTTGTTTCCAGAAGCAGAAATAAACTGAGTGAGCGCTTGCTTTTCTTTAGATAACCAATCTTTTTCTTCCCCTGAAATTACCCAATGGACCTGTTTTTATCTGTGCACTGTTTACTTTCCAGGTGGCTTTTCCATGTTTGCAGCTCCATGGTTTGTTTGTTTGTTTTTTTTTTACCTCAAGCTTTTCCACAAAATACACAGACATCCTGGGGCTGGTCTCTGTTTTTGGGTGGGTAAATCAGCTCCTAAGGCAGAAAGGATGGCCCTCCTCATGACTTTTTCTTCTCTTGGCTCTGTTTTGACATTTTATCTTCCTCCCTGCAATTTGAACAGGAAGCTGTAGGGGCAGTCACAAATGTTCTCTCTGCCTTATGGCCTTCAGTTCCACTATATTTAAAGAATCAGTTCTCTTGATACACGTGTCTCCACATTTACAGGATAACATGAAGATGGCATGTTACAAATTCCACCATATATAAGAGGGCCAAGTGCCGTTCCCCTTACTTAAACATAGCCAATGAATCAATTTATAGCAACTATAATTCCAAAAGATCCTCAGATACCTCACAGTGGTTTTTCAGCATGAATAGGTTTTACAGCTGGGTGAGGTCTTACATTACAGAGAAATTTATGCTTAAACATCTGCTCTTAAATGTCCATCAGCAAGTTGACAGGGTTACAAATCCATCCACAGAACCTCCTGGAAGTTATAAAAAAACTTATTACCATAGTTTAACATACTAATGTATTTGTTATTGAACTGGCAGTCTGGGTAGCAGAAAGGAAATTTTAGATTCTTGTCAGACCTCCTCATTTCTGATTATTTCTTAGTGGTAGGAAAAAACTCCCTCCTTTTGTTTCCTCTCTACAGAATGTAAAATCTGCTCAGGAGCTGAACTAGTTCAGTGTTGCTGTGAATACAGTTTCACATGTCCTAACAGGTAGGAAAGCAATGGCTACTCATTTATTTACGCTTGCCCTAAAACTCTTGATAAGGACTTGATGAAACACATTGAGGCAGGTTGACTCACATAATAAAAATATGTTCTTGACACAAAAGCTTCATAGTTGAGAGCTGAAACTTAAAAATGCATGTATACATGCTTTCTACCATGAGTAGAGCCTTATTTGAGATAGTGGAATAAGCATGTCTTCAAGAATTGCTGAATTTTTCCTTGCCCAGTCTTACTTAAAAAAGAAAATAAATACAAAGTAATCTAATTAGAAGATTCATCTTCAAGTCTTCAAGTAGACCAGCCAGGCTTAACATAGCTGTCCTCCTAAGAGGGGGTTTATGGAGTCGTTCTCCATGGTGCAGGTCTTGTCAATGGAGATGGTGGTCAAATAACCAGATTCATTATTTAATTTAGTGATGTGTTGACAATGACCTCATTGCTGTTGTATCTCAGCATCTTCACTGTTTGTCTTTCCAGTGAGGTAGGCCATAGAATCTTCTTCAAATCTAGTGGTATAAAAATTCCTTGTTACGTAAAATTTCACTCCTACAGATTTCTAGCTTTCAGAGACTGACTTCTTACAGAGGCAGATAAGAAATAGGACAAGGGGGAATTGTTTTAAGCTAAGAGAGGGAAGATTTAGATTAGATGTTAGGTAGAAATTCTTCACTCAGAGAGCGGTGAGGCCCTGGCACAGCTGCCCAGAGAAGCTGTGGGTGCCCATCCCTGGAGGGTCTCAAGGCCTGGTTGGATGGGGACCTGGGCAGCCTGAGCTGCTGGGTGGCACTGCCCATGGCACGGGGTTGGGACTGGATGGGCTTTAAGGTCCCTTCCAACCTAAGCCATTCTATGATTCTATGATTCATTGATAGAATAACAGAAGTAGCATTAAGATTATGTCGAAGAAGTCATGTCTGTCATTAAGAAATTATTCTTTTTGTTAAAGTAGTTATCTATGTTGGGGAAAAAAAAAAAAAAAAAGCTTTCTTTCAGCTGGAAATGTGAATTTCTCCTGATTGGCTTCATCTGAGTTGTATAAATACTCAAAATAGTTTTTATTTCCTATGCCACAACTTTTTTTTTTTTTAAGCCAGTCCATTTAAACTTGAATAGCTCCTTTTACAATGCTGTTATGGAGTTTCTACATCTGCAGCAGAGACAGATTTAACCCCATAATTTCTTTGAACATTTTATATAGCGGCTTTCTTCTTTAAACAGCTTGTTCAACGTTGAAGTAAAGCTAGCACCTCCTATGGGCTATACATTCATAAGGGTAGACCGGTGGTGCTCAAGATGGAGTTATGTCAACTGACACGAAGTGAGAACACAGCATTTAGAACCTAAAATCTCTATAATGAAAGACTGGAGTCCCATACCACACTTAGGAAAGCCATTTAGATTACTCCCATTAGCTTTAGCCGTACATATATTAAGCTGTCACATTTTAACTCTTTCCCAGCAAAACTCTTTTATTTGACACATGATGTGGCTCTCCTGTATGTGATGAAGAGCTGTGTAACACATTCTCCATTATTCTTAATTTGGGCCTTTTGTAGGCTTTTGCTGTGCTACCATGTGGGTCTTCCATTTCTGATCCAAGTGGAGAATCAGCAGAAGATACTATGCTGTAAATGAAAATAACTAACTAAATAAAATGATGTGTATCAGAAGAAAGAATTTCTGTATTAAATGCTCACTCTTTTGCTAAGCTAGAAATCACGGATCTCCATTTTTTCTTTCAAAATTTATTTCACATATGTTAGTTAAAAAAATAATAATAACTCTATATAGAATTTAAACAAACTCTACATGTCCAGCTCTCAGGGAGTCTAGGTGGTGATTATGAAGCCTAAAATGAGTCACTGACCGTCTAAATGAGCCTTAAATCAATGGCTAACTTGTGCTGATTTCAGGGATGTGAAATCATACTGTAGAAGAGCAAAATTAGAGCCTAAATGCTATGCTTGGCTGAGTTCAGTCTAATCAAATTCATTTAACCCCATTATTTTCTTCCTTGTGTATCACAGATGAACACAATGGAGTCCTCTTGGCAGGAGGCCAGCTCAAAGCCATCTATTACCCTCCATGCTGAAGTTCTGACAAGGAGAACAAGGCAGCTGTCCTTACAGTAATTGATATTGATGGCTGAGGTTAGAGCCCATCCTGCCAGCTCAGGACTTAACAACACACAAAGAGAAACTCCAGCCCAGCTCTAGAGGCAGCCTGATGATGAAATGGGAGCAGATCTGTATTGCCCTTTTTTTTTTTTTTTTTCCTTTTTTCATTTGTTTGCCTTGGAAATTATTTAGATGGGAAAAAAGAAAAACACTACAGTTAAAACTGGTAGTAGAATTAGGATCTTTCTTTCTCATTTCTCAGATGTGTCCCACATTGCCTTTGGATGGGTTGGAAGAGGCAGAGGTGAGGCTGGCTGCCTCCCAGCGTGGGGGCACGGTGGCCAAGGGTCACATTCTACCACAGTGGTGGGATGTCCATCAGCTCAGCCCCAGCTGTTTCTCAGCCTCCCCCAGCACAAGCCTGAGTCCTGCACCGAACGCCATTCCAAAGCTTCTCACTAAATGCCTGGTAAAGTCATTTTCAATGGTCTGTGCTAATTTCTTCAGATGCCTACAGATTTCAAACATTTTTCTGCATTTGCACAATCCTAAAAATTAACTTTTGCTTTCCAAACAGCTTCAGTTATTTTAACCAGCAGAACCAGTGATTTGCATTGGTGAAAGCTAAAGTGATTTTACCTGCTTAGTTTGTCATGTAACAGGATCTGTATTTTTGCTTTCAGCTTTACCTTTTGAACATGGAAGCATAGTATCCATTAAAATGAAAAGTACTTCTCCTGTGAAAGAATTGTAGAATCATAGAATCATAGAATGGCCTGGGTTGAAAAGGACCACAATGATCATCTAGTTTCAACCCCCCTGCTATGTGCAGGGTCACCAACCACGAAACCAGGCTGCCCAGAGCCACATCCAGCCTGGCCTTGAATGCCTCCAGGGATGGGGCATCCACAACCTCCTTGGGCAACCTGTTCCAGTGCGTCACCATCCTCTGTGAAAAACTTCTTCCTAATATCTAACCTAAACCTCCCCTGTCTCAGTTTAAAACAATTCCCCCTTGTCCTATCACTATCCACCCTAGTAAACAGCCGTTCCGCCTCCTGTTAATATGCTCCCTTAGATGAATGCACTCAGACTAAAAATGACTCAAGGTTGAAATAAAAGGAAGTAGAGACAATATTCACAGTATAAGAGACAGAATCCAGAATTTCCTGCAGCATTTCTTGGTGTAGTTTTTGACAGTTCAGGGTTGCAACCTTGTCACGGGTTATCTCTGGATAAAAGTCCGTGACAGGGGGGCACAGGCCCCGG
>JACDJE010000507.1:589774-602069 GCA_016647715.1 Pavo muticus | reverse complement strand
AAGATGCTTGAGAATGCCTTTCTTTCTAAACTGGGCTTCAAGCCCCAACCCCTGTTTTCTATCGTGCTGCCTCACTCTGTGGTTCTGCTTCTCAGCAGCAGAAGTACTATCAGGAATTGAGTTTTCCTGCAGCCTCAGCACTGTCTGCTCTTGGCACCACTTTACCAACATCATCCCAACTGACCTTCGTAACTGCCCTGATGTTATACATCACACTAGAGGTATTTACTGCAAACACAGACTCGATGCACACTGCTGTTACTCTTTCAGCAATACCCACTGAGGGTTTTGTCGTCTTCTTGTGCTCCATTGCCCAGATAAAGGCTTGAATTTTTACAATGTCATTTCTCCAGGATTGAAGAACAACAACAAAAACAGCCACTTCAGCTCGCTTAGGGAAGCGTAAGAAGTCAGATACTGAATTCACTGAACAGCCTCTTATGTGGCCTCTGAAGCACTGCAGGCGATCTCTGTTACGCCTTCTGGTTTGATACAGCCTGGTTGCTGATTGAATCTGTAGGAAAGAAACCAAAAACAGGTCAGACAAAAGACTTTTCCATAGATGTTGCTACCCAAAATGTTTACCAAAAAAAAACCACCAGGGAGCCTTTGCTACCTTCACTCCATGGCCCTTGTGTGCTCGTAGGTATCCCAGATGGATTTGAGATGCCTTCCTCTGCTCATAGCCACGCCACCGGGACTGAAAACAGAAGACAAAACCTTACTTTACTTTTCAAATCAAAGAGAAGTAATTACAATTCTAATTCACTGATTAACCTTTTGCAGCTGTGCAGGTCCATCAGGCTCAGCTGCAGCTTCTCATCTGCCCTTCTCTGGTCCTGCTGCAGCTGGAGAGAGCACACGAGGGTATGGGCTATGCAGACCATCCCCAGCCGGCTGCAGCAGTGCCTCCTGCCAGCACTCCCTTTCCCCACGGACCATTTCCATTGCTCGGGCAGGAGACTTGTGGGGCAGAGGAGGAGAGAGCTGCAAGCAGAGGGAAAGCAGCGTGCTGGGACTCCTCTATCCTCCTGCCAGATGTCTTCTCTGGCATTGTGGGGGAGGGCAGGGGATGGTGGGAGCGCCCTCAGGGCTCCGTGCAGGAGGGAAGGAAGCAGAGATGCAGCTGCAGGCAGCGGGCTCCGGGCTGGAGCAGTGCAGCCAGGCACAGCTGCACAGCTCACCGTCTGGGCACACGGAGGAAGCCTGCCCAGCTGAGGGCTGCAGGGCTGTCCTTACCAAGGATCCTACAGGTCTGCATGGACTGCACCATTTGCTCAAGCTCTTCCACTGCAGGAGCTCAGATGTGACAACAACCCCGACCCTAACAAGTAATGGCAATACACACACACAGATACGCCTGTTACAGAATGTGGCACTCTGTACTCCTCCCAGAGCTTGTTGCTGCTTTTCAGGCTGCTCTGCAGGCATCCTGTCCTTTCCCTCTTCCCTCCCCCCCTGCCTTGCCCCTTTCTTTCCCCCCATGCCTTCCCCCTGCACTGGCCCAGTGTTCTGCTACCACTGTCACCTGACAACCATATAAAGCACTTTTCCAACACACCGAGTCAGACTGCATACTGCCACTGACCTAAAAAAAAGTTAAAAAAGGAATATAATATTATGTATAGATAACAAACTCCTACCTGATTGGAGGCCAACAGCAGCTCCTCATCCTGGAGTAATTCCTGAGCACAACCTGGACTGCTGGGCTCAGCATCAGCGGTGGCTCTGGGATATTGGATCTGAGTCTTCAACTTCCACCTCGAGTTGTAGAGTAACTCAGGACACCAAAAAGCGTCTGGCTGTTCCTTCCAAAACAAAAAATATTAGAAGAAAATACAAAAATAAAGACAATTAACATCACAGAATTCTGGGTAAAAGTATGCTGCAAATTGGAGGCCAGCTTTAGGGGTGCTCAGCACCTCCCTTCTCACTCTGCAAAGTCACTCATTTCCTTCATCTTAAAGGCATCCGTGGTGTTTGCTGTGTTCAGAGGGCGCCAACCTCAGAACATCATTCTGTCCACCCAGAAAGCTCTTGTGAGCAATCCTTGTGGAGCGAGCAACACGAGGCTTCCCCCCGTGTGTGCCAGGGCCGTGAGGACACAGGACTGGATCCCAGATGCCAAAGACTGCAATGTGCACATCCAGTATTTCTTTCCCACCAGAAGCACAACAGGGCAGCCCTGCAGCTCCAAGCAGCGCAAAGAACCGCCGTGCAACTGAGTGCAACATCACACACAGCCATCAGCATAGAAATGACTGTGTTTGCCACTCTCCCTTATGGCTGAGAGAACACAGAGCAGGCTTCCAAGTCTGGGTAGGCTTTTTGTCAGTGTTGTATAAAATGAATGCAATCTCAGCATTTAATCCAACGAACGAGACTCCCTGCAGCAATGGTGCCTCTCTCGTTTGGCCACAGCCTGCCATGTTTTCCACCAGTGCCATTTAATGAGTCTGAATGAAGCACAGGCAGAACCGTGAAAAAATGCCTCCTCCTGTAATTCACTTCTATGCTTTCAGTTTTGTGCTGAACTGCTATGGGCTTCTCTTATAGAGCTCTGAATGGAACATTCTGTCTGTCACACAGAAATGAAGGTGCTGTCTGCACTCCAATCAATGAAACTGGGTGAAACACAACTTCATGAAATGCAGAAGGAGCGGAGCTGACGCTGTGACTGCGATGGGTCTGCAGGGGTAACTTCTGGGTAAAGTCACTGCAGCACCTCATGAGTTCATCCTGACACTGAACTGAAGGAACGAAGCCGAGAAACTTAACAGCAAAGTTGTGTCATCATTCAGGCAGGGATTCTTTATGAGCAGCGCTGCGAAGCACTGTGGATATTTCCACCATAAGCACCTCAAAGATGGCACGATTCAGAACTCGTTACATTTCCACAGATAGTACGTATCAATTACCTGCGAGGTAATTAAGATATACACACCTATCTCAGGCAGTGATTTATGAGCTTTCCAGTCTCCTATTCCATGGTCTCTTCTATTGCCCAGTGTCCCTTCAGCATCACGACAGCCCCATTGACAGCCTTCGACTCCATCCAGGGCTCTTCCTCACTCATCCTCAAGGTGAACTTCCTTCACTGATGCACGCTTAGTAGGAGAATGGCGACCATCAGTAATTTATAGCTACCGAAGTCGGAACATTTGCTCACTCAGCACTCGGCCATTATTTCTGCACATCTGCTCGTCCTTGGATAGAGATCAGTTTGGCCACCTGTCTTTTGAAAACCTAATGAGGTTCAACAAGGCCAAGTGCAGGGTGCTGCATTGGGCTGGGGCAATCCCAGGTATTGATACAGAGTGGGGGAAGATCTCCTTGAGAGCAGCCCTGAGAGAAGGACTTGGGGGTCCTGGNAGTGGGGGAAGATCTCCTTGAGAGCAGCCCTGAGAGAAGGACTTGGGGGTCCTGGTGGACGAGAAGCTGGACATGAGCCAGCAGTGCGCGCCTGCAGCCCGGAAGGCCAGCTGTGTGCTGGGCTGCATTAAAAAGGGGTGGCCAGCAGGGACAGGGAGGTGATTGTCCCCCTCTACTCAGCTCCTGTGAGGCCCATCTGCAGTGCTGCATCCAGGCCTGGGGCCCCCAGCACAGGAAGGACGTAGAGCTCTTGGATCAGGTCCAGAGGAGGCCACTAAGATGGGCAGAGGGCTGGAGCAGCTCTGCTATGAGGAAAGGTTGAGGGAACTGGGCTTGTTCAGCTTGGAGAAGAGAAGGCTGCGGGGAGACCTCATTGTGGCCTTGCAGTACTTGAAGGGAGCATATAAACAGGAGGGGGAATGGCTGTTTGTAAGGGTGGATGGTGATAGGACAAGGGGGAACGGTTTTAAACTGAGACAGGGGAGGTTTAGGTTGGATCTTAGGAGGAAGTTTTTCACACAGAGGGTGGTGATGCACTGGAACAGGTTGCCCAAGGAGGCTGTGGATGCCCCATCCCCGCAGGCATTGAAGGCCAGCCTGGATGTGGCTCTGGGCAGCCTGGTCTGGTGGTTGGCGACCCTGCACACAGCAGGGGGTTGGAACCAGATAAGCACTGTGCAACCCAGGCCATTCTATGGTTTTATGATTTTAATGACATACACCGGGGTGTTGGAAGATAAGGAGCAGACAGAGCAGTACCTCCACGCTGCAGTGACAGCTCTGCTTTGTGTGGCGACTGTGGGTCCTTTTGTGGCTCCTTTTGATGCTGGATGAGCTGTTCGTGCTGTTTCATTGCTGTTTCATGTGCTGAAGGTCTCTCGTTAAAACCGAGCAGCTTTGCACAGCGCTTTCCAGTCTGCAGTGCCACATCCAGAACTCTGCAACACCTAAAAGCTGTTACAGAAATAATCACATAATGCAGTAATTCAACAGCTTTATGACTCGTGCAATCAGACTCTACGCCCAGAGTTAGGCTGTAAGGCAGGTATGTTTACGCGGCGATGCGCAGGCGCCGGGTGCAGGGGGATCGCTCCGCCTATCCTGCACGCCAGCGAGCTAAGCATCACATAATTGTAAGCCAAGCTCATACTTATTCAGCAGATTTCCTGGAACCCATCTACACATTCATTAATTTTCCAGGAAATCATTTGCATTCTGCCCTTCCCCCCTGGCGCATGCGCTGTCCGTAGCAGGGGGCTCCTTCTGGTGGTTGTTGGATGACGATTCAGCATCTTCCTCGCGAAGGCTCCAAGTCTTCCTCACTCTGTCCTCCTCACCCTGCCGCAGTCAGCAGAAGTAACTCGGTCCTGACCCGTTCTTTGTGCAATGTTTCTTCAACTTTACAATAGAGTTTCAAGATGTTCTTTTCTTATTTGGCCTCGCATCCTGCTTACCCACATTCCTATACAACAGTTAACCCTCAGCCTGTCCTCTCCTAACTCAATCCCCCCTTCTTCTTGAGCCTAGCAAATTCTTTTGCTAGATTACTCCATTCTGGGAAAGGGAAGTTTTCAAATAACTCCCACTTTCTACTTTCTGTCTTAGCTTGTGCTTTTTCCATTCCTCTTAACTATCCCCAGAAGTTTTGCATATCCATAATACACATCTCATTGCAACACACATTAAAATGAGCAACATGATTATAACAATACAAGCCACAAAGAGTTGCTTTAGCCATGCAAAATTAGGTAACCAGCTGGTAAGCTTCTCCCACAGTTCTGCGAATCCGAATGAGGTATCATCCATCGATACCCGGTGAAGCAATTTAGAGTGTTCCCATATTGCCTCTAGATCGGTCTCCACCCTTTGAGCCTTGTCTACATAAGCACAACAGCTCTGATTAACTATCACACAAGCCCCTTCCTCCTTAGCTGTCAGGAGATCCAACGCCACTCTATTTTGCAGTACCACCTTACTAAGTGTTGAAACCTCAACTTGTAATGCTTTGATTGCATCAGTGGCATCAGTTCTCTATTATTTCTAGAGTAGCCGAAATATTAACGGCTGCTTTCTCCAGCTCACTTACTCCAAGAGATGGGATGAACCATCTCACAAAGCTGTGGAAACCGGTAGGTTTTTCCACCCAGGTGTTGCCACGGCAACCACCGTGTTTCCAGGCCGCACCGTCACGGGCTAGCGATCAGAGCTCGCTAGGGCCATAGCCACACAGACACCAATACGGAGGATGTAGCAAATGGCGTTTATTGTAGTACGATGGCAACCTATATACTCTACCTGCATCATCTACGCCCCTTAAGCCTGCGTCATATTAGACTCATAGAGCAGGGGAGGTCCTACCCCGTCACAACCCGATACCCCGTTAACGCCTACTACAACTCCCAGGGATTTCGTGCTCTTCTCACCCGTTTCCAAGGACTGTGTAAAATTCCAGTCGGGGGTTCAGTGCGGTTTATGTATGGAGACGTGGGGTATCAATGCCCCCAGTGTACAAGTACCCTCCCACCCTTGTGGCAAGGATTTTCTAGCGCGACCATCTCCACACAGCCACCACAGTCCATCAGGGGTACAACGGAAGTCGAACCAGGAGCTGTGGTTTAAGGCTATCGTCACCGGGAGGGGACATCGGTCATCTCCTGGACATTGGGTGGTATTAAAATATGGAAAACTCCCCACGCTCACTCCTCCTCGTCTCCTTTCTAGAACTAAAGCTTCCCAAGGTAGCTGTAGTTCGTACCTGGGGAGTCTGCTATTCCTATTACACGAGTACTCGGGGATTGGGGTTTGTGGGGAAGGTAATGGGTGTGTTGTCATCCCCCAGCATAATGTTTCTCCGGTGGGGAGCTTTGTTTCTGACTGTCCCGATAAACATCCCATCCCTGATACCTTCCACTGTATCCCACCACCTCCAGAAAGAGGTTGAACCTGGAAGTTATCATATGGCCAGCTCCAATTCGAATAGGGAACCGGGATTCCCATTAAGGGAAGTTCCATTTTGCCATCTCTGGGCACAGCCGTACAAATCCAGCAATTCGTCAAGCTGAGATTCCGGGCCATTGCCTGGGTGACATTCAGGTAGCTATTGCCCTCCCAGGCTAAAGCAAATCCTATAAGGTTGATTACAATTCACAGCTCATACATTTTTCTTAACTATTAGTCGGAGAGGTCCTTTTTCTCTCGTGGTCCACCGCGGTCGGACCGTCCTCTTCAGGCAGGTATGGTGTGTCCAGGCACCAGTCCTTCCACCTTGACTGCCGTGTGCGTGGTTAGGAGCACTTGATAAGGTCCTTCCCACCTTGGTTCCAGAGGAGAATCTGAGAGGGATTTAACATACACATAATCTCCGGGCAATACATTATGAACCGGACCATCCAGACCTCGCGCCCTGACATTAAACACCACCTTCTCAATATCCTTTAATTGCTTCTGCAAATTAATTACATATCTGTCAAAAGTTCCTCCCCGATCCGTGCAGAAGTTCCTTTTTGTACAGGGTAAGGCCTCCCATAAAGGATCTCAAATGGACCGAGTCCTTCCCTGTTTCGGGGGCCGCTCCTTCTGGTGGTCGTCTGATGAAGATTCGCTATTTTTGAAAATGCGCTGCTACAGCACATTGCGCATTTACTTCTTCAAATCAGCACCCTGGGCCACAGCTGCAGCACAGCAGAACCCGACAGCACTCCGCCCTCTGTCGCCCCGCTCTGCTCTCCCTCCCATTCCGCGCCCATTATCCCTCTGCTCGGGACGCTCCCGCCGCCATCAGCGCGCAGCTCCACGCGACGCAGCCCCACGCGACGCAGCTCCACGCGACGCAGCGCCGTGCTCCGGCTGAGAGAAACGCGGGAATGCAAAACCGCGCGGCACTGCGGAGCGGAGCGAGGAACAGCAGCGCGCGCTCGTAGCCGTGCCCCACACGTGCGGTTACGGACATACGTACAGTGACTGCTCTCGTACCTTTTCCGCTCTCCTCGCCGCGCAGCACCTGGCAGTGCGTCCCGCGCCGCAGCGCTGCTCTCCCCCCGCGGCGGTGGTGCTTTCCTGCTCGTTCCACGCCCGCTCAGCGACGCCGCACGGACCGGAACGCCGCTACTTCTGCGTTTGTGTGCGCATGCGTCGCACCGCCTAGCGAACGGAAGACCGTACCGACGGGGACCGACAGCACAGAGCGGTGAAAGCAAAGCCGCCCTACTTCCGCGTCTGCGGGCGCGTGCGTTGTACTTCCGGAAGAACCTTTTACCATAGAGACTGGCGGCGCAGAGCGGCAACGGTAAAGAAACGTCACTTCCGCGTTCTGTCGCGCGCGCGTTGCTGCTTAGCAGCCGGATGACCATAGAGCCTGGAGGACTGACGACCAAGACAGGCGTCTACCGGAGCATGCGCAGTAGCGATTGGACGACTAGTGACCGTAAACCCGGAAGAAGCCGCGGCGTTGCGCGGTTCGGTGCAGACCGGCTCGGCGCTGACGGACAGCGCGGCGCGCAGGGGCAGTAGGAGCCGAACCGGGCCGTTTTCGGGGTTCGCTCGGGCACGCGAGATGGAGCTCCGGGAGCTGGAAGGCGTTGGACGCTGGCGCAGCTCCTCGTCTGAGCTGCGGGGCTCGGGACGGGAGCTGTGAGTTGGGGGCAGGTAGAGCTGAGTTTTTAAGGGATGCGTGGAGCGGTTGTTGCTCGCTGGCATTCGTTCTCGTAGAGCTGAGTGCAGTGCTAAGCAGCGTTATGTTGGTTCTGCCTTCGGGAGCGTTTTGTCAGGGAGGGGCTGCGGGGCAGCTGCTGCTTCAGAGAAGGGTTGCAGCTGTTTTTGGATTTGCTCGGCCGCTGAGTGAGGATTTGGGAGTTTGTAGCGATTAAAGCTTTCTGGAGGCAACCAAATACTGCGGAGCTCTCCGTACCCCTCAGGGCCTCCCGGCACCACCCTGAGTGTCCTCAGGAACGTTCCCGGGGCAGCCGCCTCCCAGCCAGTCAGTCACCACCAAAGCAATCCGCTCCTCTACTCCAGGCCCCACTGAGCCTTCCTGAGAGGCTTCCAAGGTCCCCCTGTAGACTCTGAGGGGCTCTACAACACTCTGGTGGAACCCCTTTGATGGGGCCTGAAGGTCATTCAGGGCCCCGCAGTGAGCTCCAGAGACACCCAGACACGTCCCTGATCTGTTGGAGCACCTGCTGGCTGCTCAGTGCCGTTCTCGCCTCCCCCAGTTCCAACAGCGCACACGCAGGGGGCGGAGCCACCCGTGCACTCACATCCCACTCCCGTTATCGGGAGCTGCACCCAACCACACGTCCCACCTCCAACAACGACAGACACCAGCTGTAACAAATCAGTTAACTTTATACACTTGATGGGGAGGGAGGTCTCCCAGGCCTACAGCTACAGCCCTCAGCCCAAGGGCAGCTGCCACCTTCCTGGCCACAGAGGTGCCTCTGCACCCCAAAACAGCAGCTCCATGACCCTGCTCATTAAGAACCTACAGCTGACAGCCCTCAGGTGTGGTGGCCTCCAGCTTTTATCACCCCCCTCAACTGTGGTAGCCCCCATAACTCACCCCACAACTGCTGTTGCCTCCATCTTAACCTCACCCTGCAACCATGTAGACCTCAATCTTAAGAAAAAAGTCCCTTCACCCCAAAACCATCTTAATTAAGGAGACTCCTTGTGCCCAAACACCCCCAGTTCTGACTGCAGTAGCCCTTTCATGACCAAGAACAATCCCTGGAGCAGCTCCTCACCCCTCCATCCCTGCAGAGCCTCAGGCTGGACTTGCTGTAATCCACAGTGCTCCTGCAGCTTGGCCACACTGTTGGATGAGATGTGGTGCAGCCAGCTGCCCCACACTGCACAGCACCGTGGCAGCCCAAGGAGGCATCACATCGTGTTTCTTGGAAGATGGCACAGCAGAGCAGGCCTCAGGCAGCCTCCACTGGGAGTCCCCAGCTGCGGCCTCAGCCCAGGGTGCTGCAGGCGGAGGTGGAACCCAAGCCCACCACAAGAGCTTAGCCAGCCACGTGGGTTCCCTCACTGCCCGCATAGCAGAGCCCTGCAGGGACAAACAGGTTAGCAGTGTGGTGGCCACCAGCCGTCTGTGGCCACCGTTATGGCCAGGTGGCCATGACCCCACCACCATGATAACACGTCATGGTCAAACTGCAGGGGTCTGGGGCTGGACACCCAGCACAGGGCTGAGGGGATGTGGTGGGTAAGGGTCAACTCCATGGGGTCCCTATATGGCCTTGAGAGTGTACCATGACACCTCTACATGTCCTTGGGGTCCCTCCATGGGGGTATGAGTTCTCTTCAAGCAGAAATCAGCCCTCTGGAAGCTTTTATGTAGCTGTGGGTTCCCACCATGAGTCCTACACCTAGCCTTAGGTTCCTACCATAGCACCCAAGGATCCCCACGAGCAAAATCTGCTCAGCAGAAGCTTCTACAGGGCCATGGGGTTCCCAGCAAGGGGTCCTTTCACACAGGGCAAAGCTCCTACAGGAGCTTCCACTGGGCCTTGGCATCCCCAGCATTAGGTTTTGGGCTTCCCCCAACCAGGCTCTGTCTCCACAAGGTTCCCCTGGCTCCAAGTGTACCTTGGCCCACATGGTGATGCTAAGCAGGAGGTGGAAGCCAGGCCTGGAGGGGTGCGGTGCACCATGGGGGAGCAACGAATCCCTCTGGCAGCCCCAGAACATCCCACAGAACTGCAAAGAGTAGGAAGACAACAGGAACTGGTGGGGTCTTGGCAGGGAGGCAGAGGATCTGGGAAAGGCAGCTGCTTCCAAGATGGCTGCTCCACCTCCGAAACGGCAGCGATGATCCCGCATTGCTGGACCATGCAGGGGTTCCACCAGCACTGCACAGGGCGCTTCCTTGAGCCGCACAAGGCAGCGCGGCGGCACAATCTTGGTCGAGGCCGTGACATGGTGGGCTCAGCCACGGGGAGGCTGCAGGCCGGTGGAGAGAAAGTGCTGGGGCTCACCGGGCAGGATGGTGACCGGCAGCGGCGGAGTGGTGAAAGGACCCCACAGCGGAGTACGGGGAGCCAGCAGGGTGGCCCTGGGGGGATGGGGGCATTAGGGGAGATGGGGGCACCCCGGGTGCCCACAAAGCACACCCCCAACCCCACCCTGCACCACTCACCTGTGGGCCAGACTGGGGGTGGAGCCTGGAGATGGGGCTGTGGGGGAGAGGGGCGGGGTCAGAGGGGAGAGGCAAGGCTGGAAATGGGTGGAGTCAAGAGAGCAGTGGGGAAGCCAAGGGGCGTGGCTGGGGAGTGGGTGTAGCGGTCAGGGGCTTTGGGCAGGGGGCACGGTCACAGGCACAGGGATCAAAGGGTTGGGCTGGAGGAATTGGGGGGGTGGGCGTGCAGCGTGTAGCCAAAAGGGATGTGGTTTGGGAGCCTGGTGGTGGGCACAGCTGGAAGAGGAGGCAGCACTTGCAGCAGATTTGGGGGCTCACCCAGCGATGTCGGGGTGCTGCTGGCCGAGGGGAACTCCAGTGAGGCCAAGCGGCTGTATTATGGAGGAGGAGCACATTTGAGGGGAAAAAACACAAATCTGAGGGCGCTCCTCCCGTTTCTGCAATAGGGCAATCTGGGGGGCCCTGCTCACCTCACCACTTGCCCGCTGAGCTGCCGCCGAGGCTGTGGGGTGACTGGAGCAGACAGAGGCCTTTTAATGAGGTTCCTCTTGAAATTGGGGGGAAATGTGTAAAATTAGGGGGGCTCTACCTGTCGTTGCTGGGGAAGTGATGCCAATGGGTCGAGGAGTGCTGCTCCTGCATGGAGAAACACGGGGTGCTGATCGTTGGACCCTCTCCCTTTCCCCAAAATTATTATGCTTGGGGCTCACCTGCTCGACCGCCAGGTAGGGGAGACCTGTGGGAAGAAAAGGAATTAAATTGGGGAAAACTGGAAAAAATGGGGAGAAGGACAGGGATAACTGGGGAAAGGGGGCAGAAATGAAGGGTTAATTTGGTAAAAGAGGGTGTTAAATGGGGAAAAATGGGTAGAATGGGTAAAGGGGGGCTTAAATCTAAGTCTGTCTGAAGGGGGCTATAAGGATGGGGACAGATTCTTCAGCAGGGCCTGTTGTGATAGGACAAGAGGAAATGGTTTCAAACTAAAAGAGGAGAGATTCAGATTGGATATAAGGAAGAAGTTTTTTACAGTAAAGGTGGTGAGGCACTGCACAGGTTGCCCAAAGAGGTGGTGGTACCCCATCCCTGCAGACAGCCCCGGGCAGGGGATGGGGCTCTGAGCACTGATGGAGCTGTGGGTGTCCCTGCTCAGTGCAGGAAGTGGGGCCAGATGGCCTCAGAAGGGCCCTTCCAACCCAAAAGATTCTATGATTATAAACAAGGAAAAATAGGGAGCTAAATAAGGAAAAATGGAGGGCTAAATTGAGAGAGGTTAAATGAGGAAAATTGAGAGTTAAATGTAGAGAAATTGGAGGTTAATTGAGAAAAAAGGAGGCTTAAGTGGTGAGGAAGGGGTGAGCATTAAGCACATTAAAAAAGGGTGACCTCAGCCTCTCGCAGGTGCCTCCGCAGCTCCCCGTTCTCCCTCCGCAGCGCCTCTGCTTCCCTGTGGGAAGCCTGAGTGAGGCTGGGAGGGGGCATAGGGCACCCCCAGGCAGTGGCACTCACCTCTGCTTGGAGTCCAACGCCCGGCGGGCGTCCCGCAGTGCCGCCTCAGCCCGGCGCGCTGTGTCACGGTGGGAGGCAAGCAGCAGGTCCACCTGTGCCTGCTGGAAGCGCCAGGCCTAAGGGGAGAAACTTGGGGTTCATTGTGCTTTGGGGGTGTTTACAGATGGTGGGGAGCCCCCTGAGTGTGCTCACCTGAGAGATGTGTGCCAAGCGCTGCCGGGCGATGGCAGCAGGACTCTTTAAGAAGAGTGTCTCCTCCAGCTGTAAGGGGGGGGG
>JACDJE010000507.1:565985-587419 GCA_016647715.1 Pavo muticus | reverse complement strand
CCCCACGCCCCCAAAACCATTCAAACCAACCAAAACAGCCCCAAATCTCCCTAACCACCCCAAAAATCAACCACAATCCCCCCGACGCCCACAACAATGCCCTCAAAATCCACCCCTCCAAAACTCCCAAACCTCCAAAAATCCCCCAAATCCTTCCAGTATTGTCCCCCCAAATCCCTCCAAGACCTCTAAAATCCTCTCCCAAATTCCTCCAAAACCATTCTAACCCCCTCCTCAGAATCCCCCCAAAATCCCACCCCTTCCAACTAGGGTGCACACGATCCCAAGGGAATCAACCCTGAGCGTACGCGTTTAACCCCACGTTGTCCAGGATCAGTTCCTCCAGCGCGGGTGAGCGACGCACAGCATGCAGCACCTGTGCCTGCACCTCACTGCTCTGCACCACAACATGGGAGACCCCAACACGTTGGAGACAGAACCCCAAAATGGGGAGCACTGTGAGAACAGGGCGGGGGTGGGGACCCAAAAACAGGAGCATGGAGGGTTAAGGGAGTGAGGGACTCCTAAAATAGTGCGGAAGGATAGGGGGAATCCCCAAAACTGGGAGAGCCCCGAAACTCGGGGGACCCCAAGACAGGATGGAGGAGACTATGGGAACCCCAACATTGATTTTGAGATGAAAGTGAGGTGTTGGGGGACCCTGAAAATGGAGAGAGCTCAAAAATGTGGCAAGAAGACAAGCTGATGACCCCAAAGCATGTATGAAGGGACGGTGGGTTCCCCCAGAATGAGATACTGGGGGAATATGATTGGGGGACTCCAACAGTGGGGGTTCGGAAGGGGAGAAAGGAGCGAGGGGATCCCAAAGTGGAGGCTGTGGGGAGGTCCCGGGTTTGGGGTACCCACCAGGCGTAGGTCACGGCAGCACAGCCCCCGGAACCAGCGGTTGTAGCCCAGTGCTGCCACTGCGAGTGCCAGCTCCCTGCATCAGTGCCACCAGTAAGCACCCACAACTCCTCAGTGCCTTCCAGTAACCCTGAGCCACCTCCCAGTGCTCCCAGTAAGCACCAGTGTCCTCCCAGTAGCTTCCCACTGCCCTTCCAGTGCCTCCATGTGCTCCAGACCCCCTCCCACTACTCCTATTCTCCCTCCCAGCACCTCCCACTGTTCCCAAACCCCTTCCAGTGCCTCCTAATAGCCCCGAGCCTCTTCCCAGTGCTCCCCGTAACACCCAGTCCCTCCCAGTGCTCCCAGTGCCACCATCACCGGCTCTCCAAGTGGCTGAAGTCCCGCAGGTCGAAGCATCGTCGCTCCCCCGCATGGTACAGCGTGTCCACGTCCTGGGGGGACCCCAAAACCCCCATAGCCCCCCAGAAACCCCCCCAGAGAAATCCATAGACCCCATAGACCCACCGCTGGCTCACAGGACCCCATAAACACCCTATAGCCTCCCGGAGACCCCGTAAGGGTTCCCGGAAGGACCCCAAGGACTCCCCAGCAGCCCCCATAGAGCCCCAAGTCCTCTGTCGATGCTGTCCTTGGTTCTGAACCCACAAACTACCATAGACCCCCCCTAAAACCCCATACTCTCTTTGCATCCCAAACACCTCCGAATCCCCCACATATATCCCCAGAGATCCCTCAGCACAACAGAGACCACTTAGACTCCCAGTGATCCCCCAAGACCCNGGAGGGCAGAGAAGGACGATATGGCCAGGTGCCTTGAAAGTGGCAGCCCACTGGAGTATAAAACAGCAGCTTCTGGTTGTAGGGGGAAGGGTGTGACAAAATGGCAGCCTGCAGATTTGTGTATGTGAAGAGGGAGGTGCAAAAGGGGTGTCCTCCAAGTGTGTGGAGAAGGGAACCAAAATGGACCCTTCCAGGTGTGTTGGGGGGTAACCAGAACGATGGTCCTGTGGGCACTCACCTGCTCGGGGATGGAGAAGCGGCGGCATGCAGCAGCACAGATGGGGCACGGCCCTGTGATGTGGGGAGGAGGTTGAAGGCCCCCAAATGGTGGTAGGTAGGGCCCACCCCTCACCTCCCCCCTCCAGAACAGCCCCAGCCTGCAGCCATCAGGGCAGGACGACGGAACAGGGGTTATTTTCGGGGGCTAAAAGAGATGGGCCTCTCTGTACCTCCATTGTGTGTGGGCTAAAGGTTAGGGTGGGTCCCTATGGGCATTTCGTGAGGTTAAAAGTTTGGGAGTCCCCAACCTGTGGGGAAGGAACACGGAGTCCCTCATCACCACCGCTATGGGGACTGAAGGCCCAGGTGGGCCCTCTTTGCTGTTACTCTGTGCGTTAGGAGTTGGGAGTCTCCTTTCTGCTCCATTCTGTGAGGGGCTGTCTGGGGCAATCCCTACCTGCGCCCAGGCAGGCCTCGCACAGGACATGCCCGCAGCTGGTAACAGAGAAGTGGGCGCCTTCCTGCCGGTAGCAGCGATTGCAGTGGAACCAATCCCGGCCGGGGGGGGCGGCCATGGCCCGGAGCCCCGAGGAGCGGCCGCGGGAAGGGCGGGAAGCGCCTGAGGGAAACCGTTAAAAGGGCGGGAAAGGGAGGAGCGGCGGCTACGGGCGTTGGGAAGCGCCCGGCTGCCGTTATGCGGCAGGGTGCCGTGATGTTAATGCCATTAATGAGACTTCCCGAGCTTTCTCTTCAATAAAAGTTTATTCCCATCTGTGAGCGGCCGTTGCGAGGTCCTGCCCGCCCCTCAGGTGCCTGTGGGGAGAAGTGGCCGTTCCAGCGATGAGGTGAGCGGGTGCCCCGTCAGAGCACCGCGGCGGCCTCACCTCCTCCCCCCGGCCCGGGCCCAGCGTCCGCCTTGTCACATGAATGGGCTCGCTGCCTCCGCTGGGGCTTCGGGGGGGGCAGCTGGCGGCTCCTGTCTGAAGTCCCTGAGAAAGAGACCTCTGCCATCCCACAACGCCCCAGGAACGCCTGAACCCCTCCAGCATCCCACCGCACCTCCGGATCTCCACCGCCCCCTCCCGCTATTGCGGCGTCTCGGAAAGCCCTCACCTGTCGGAGCAGTGGGCGGGGCCTCCTGGTTGGCCCCGCCCCCTCCCTCACCGCCGCAGCTCTGCGGGAGCCACGCCCCCATCCTGGGCGGGGCCTGGAGACGGACGGGAGGGGGAAGGCGGAGCCTCCAGCACGCAGCCCCGCCCACAGAGCTGCTCTCCTCCCGGCGGTGGGCGGAGCCTGGCTGACCCGGCGCTGCCACTCACCTGAGGGGGCGGGGTCTGTGGGGAAGGAATCCCCACCCACTCCAGCCCGGGACTGCCAGCTTCTGGGGGGGCTGCAGGGGGAAATGTGAATTAAAGACACGTTTTTGGAGGAGAAAAATAATTTTAGGGAAGGTCTTCTTCGTGAAGAGTGCTCTGTGGAACCCCCTGGCCTTATGGGAGGATCCAAGCACCACGGGCAGCTTTTGGCAGGGGGAACCCACCTGATGCCTCTGAGCCTGGGCTGCAGCTGTGCTCCTGGGGATAGGGAGGCACTGTGGGGGGCAGCCTAGGGATGATACAGACCGTGTGACCCACAGGAACCCTCCTACTGCCCCCTCAACACCGCCTACCCCTCCAGGATCACAAATTAACCCATTACCTCCAGAAGACTCTCCACATTTACCCCCTCTAAAGCTCCAGTTACTCCATTTTTGCACCCCATAATACCAGAAGACCTCAGTTGCACCCTATGATGCCCGGTTACCCCCTCATGACCCCTTGCAGTATTCCCAGTTGCCTTCTCCTGGACCCTAATAGCTTCCCCTCTCTCCCCAGCCCCCATTGATCCCTCCATCACCACCTCAGGAACGCCCTTTTGCACCCCAATCCCTCACCCCCAGCTCACCGGCCAAACTCCTCCTGCTGGGGGGAGCCCCCCACCACCTGCGCCTCAGGGGCCCTGAAGTGCTGGGGGAAGGAGGAGCACCGCGCCTTTAATGGAGGCCACGCCCATTCCCCAGAGGGGGCGGGGCCTCGAGGGGCGGGGCTAATATATTGGGGGCGTGACCAGGGGACACTTAGCGGGTCTGTGGTCACTGGGAGGGGCTGCTGAGTGGTGGGCGTGGCCAAGAGCAGGAAGGTGGGGCTGTAGACAGGGGGCGGGGCCACCAGTTGGAGGCAGGGCCATGAGGTGCTGAGCAGGGCGGGGCTGTGAGCGGATCTATGGGCGGGGCTTGGCACCAGCAGGGCGTGCCCAAGTGGCTGTGATGACAGCCAGGGGACAGGGGGCGTGGCTATCTCTCTAGGGGAGTGTCCAGCAGTGGCCAGGGCTACGAGCCTAAAGACAGCACCTATAGGATAGGCTATGGGGCTGTGGGCAGGGCTGTGAGTTGTTGGGCAGGGTTAGGGACCAATGGACAGGGCTTGGTCATGGTGCGCAGGGCTACTTACCAGTGGGTGGGGCTTGGGATCCCCCTCAGAGCTCCTGGGGGGCGATGGTGACTCCAGACCCTCGGATTGGCCTGGGGGCAGTGACATTTGCAGTGATGCATAACAATGCATTACAAGTTCAGTGAGGTGTGATGGTGCATGGCCATGCAGGTGCTCACCCATGAAGGCAGAAGGCGGGCGGGTGCGGCGGCAGCAGCGCCTGTGCCGCTGCAGCGTCGGTGCATCCTCCAAGGGAAGAACCCAAAAGTCCTTTGGTTTCATCTCAAAATTGTCACGTGAATCCAACACCCTTAAGTACACCCAAATCCACGGGACACCCCCAAAACCCCTTAGCTTCACCCCCACATATAAGCTTCCCCCAGATCCCCTGCCTTCCACCCAAAACTCTCACGGCACTCAAAACATGCAGTGGAGTCCCCAGACCCCATGGACTCCACCCAGATCTCCCCTCTGATCCGCAGGGCACCCCGACACCCCAAAACCGCATGGGATACACATGTCCCCCAGATTTTGGATGTCCTCCCCAACTTTTGCACTCCTTCTTACAACATCAACACCCAGCTCCTCATCGGTGCTGTTGGATGGCTCCTGCCCCTGGGGGCTCCTCGGATCCTGGAGGTGCTGGGCCTGGAGACACATGGGGGGATTTCAGAGGGCTGGAGGAGATTGTAGAGTTTTGGACCAAAGGAGTGCTGGAGAACTTCAGGGGGTGTTTGCGGACCTCAATGGTGTCTATGGAAAAAGTTGATGAAAAGTTGTTGGATGACTGGGAGGATGCTGGAGGACTTTGGGAGGCTGGAGGGCACCATAGAATGTCAGAGGACCTTGAAGGGTGTTGGAAGACCCAAAAGGTCTTGGAAGATCTCAAGGGGTTGGAGGTCTCCAGAGGATGTTGGAGAACCCAATGGGTGTTGGAGGACCTCAGGGAACTGGAGAACCTTGGAGGGTGTTGGAGCACTTTGGGGGCTCATGGAGGACCAGGGGGCTGTTGGAGAATTGGGGGGGGACTCACCAGTGCTTGGTGGACACGGCGTAGCTCCCGCAGCAGCTCAGCCACCACTGCCTGGGTCAGGGACGTCACCAGCGCCAGCTGCACCTCCCTGACCACAGGAACACTTGGGGTGGTGGCAGCACCAGCACCCCTTCTAGTGCCCACCAGTGCCCTCCCAGTACATTCCAGTGCACCCTAATCTCCTCCCAGTGTTCCCTGATCTCCTTCTAGTCTCCCACACATCCCTCCCAGTGTGTCCCAGTGCCTCCCAGTTCCCTCAGAACTCCACCAGTAACCCTCAATGCCCTCCCTGTATGTCTCAGTGCTCTTTCAGTATATCCCAGTGCCTCCCTGTATATCCGAGGATATTCCATTATATTCCAGCATCCTGCCAGTATACCCCACTTGCTTCCAGTACACCCAAGTGGCTTCCCGGTGTTTCACAGTGCCCTCCCAGTCATTTTGAATCTATCTTAGTTCACCCCAATGCTCTCCCAGCACATCCTAATCTATCCCAGTCCAACCCAGTGGCTTCCTGGTATATCTCAGTGCCTTTGATCATTTTTAATGTTGTCTCAATCACTCTGAGTATCCCAGCACTCTCTCATTATGTACACTCCCACTCATTTGCAACATATCCCATCGTTCCCCACTGCCCTTCCAGTGCCTTTCCACTATTCCTCGTTCCCATCTATCCCAGTACGCCCAGTCCCGCCCAGTGCCCCCTTACCCCAGCTGCTCCCGGATCTCCTCCCCTGCCCGCTCCAGCAGCGCCCCCGGGGCCAGGCCGGGGGGCAGCGGGGGGCGTGGCCGAGGCGCCCCCCCCAGCCACGCCCCCCCGGGCCACACCCCAGCCGCTGTCGCCCGGGGGCAGAGCTCGGCTGCCCGACCCAGCAGCGCCTCCAGCAGCACCTGGGGAAGGGGACTTCCGGTTGGAAGGGGACTTCCGGTGAGGGGTCACCCACCTGGAACGTCTTTCTCTTCCCGATTGGGGTTTTGGCCGCGTTTGAGGGCCTTCAGCATTTCCAGTTCCTCCAGTTCCCTCCCAGTATCTCCTGGTTCCTTCTCTGTTCCCTCTCAGCCCCTCCCAGCACACTCCGCATCCCTCCAATTCCATCCCAATCCCTCCCAGTGCTCCCCAGTTCCTCCCGGCTCCCTCCTTGTCCTTCCCATGCCTCTCATTCCCTCCCACTCCCTCCCAGTTCTCCAACAGACTCCTCCACTTTCCTCCCAGTCCCTCCCACTGCCCCCAGTGCTCACCTCCAGCTCCTTGTCCACAGCCTTGGCCACGTCCCCAGCCACGCCCTGCAGGAGGAGCTGCAGTGGCCCCGCTCCGGCCCCTGCCGGTCCCAGTGCAGCCAGGCTGGGGAACAGCTGGGGTGGGTCACAGGGTCAGGGGGGTGTTCACATGACCATGAAGTCATAGGAGGTCACGGGGTCGTGGAAGGGCATGGAGGCCATAGAGGTCATGGGAGTTCAAGAGGATAGTGGCAGTCATGAGGTCATGGGGGTCATGTGAGGTCATGGGGTCATGTGAGGTCATGGGGTTATGAGATCGTGGGGTTGTGGGGAGTAACCTTAAAACGGTTGAGTTGGAAGGAACCTTAATGATCATCCAGCCCCACCCCTGCCCTGGGCTGCGTGCTCCCCAGCTCGGGCTGCCCAGGGCCCATCTATGCCCATGGGCACCTCCAGGGATGGGGCACCTCCAGGGATGGGGCACCCACAGCTCCGGGCAGCAGCGCAGGGCCGTTCAAAGTCACTCCCCTTCCTGCTCATAGGCTCAGTTCAAGTACTGGAAGGCCGCAGTGAGGTCTCCCCGCAGCCGTCCCTTCTCCAGGCTGCACAGCCCCTCCCTCGGCCTTTCCCCGCACACAGCTGCAGCCCCCGACCATCCCCGTGCCCTCCTCCGGCCCCGCTCCCACAGCCCCACGGCTCCACGCAGGGGGCCCCGGCCCGGACGCGGCAGTGCAGGGGAAGGAGTTCCCGAGGGCGGAGCAGAGGGGGACGGTCCCCTCTCTGCCCCTCTGTCGGTGCAGCCCGGGCTGCAGTTGCCCTCAGGCTGCCGGCACACACATCCGGCATCATGTCCAGCTTTTCGCCCCCTAGGACCAGCAGGTCCTCCTCAGCAGGGCTGCTCTCAAGCAGTTCTTCTCCCACTCTGTACTCACAGCTGCGATTGCCCCGACCCAACACCTACGCTTGGCCCTGTTGACCCTCATTCAGTTCACACGTGCCCACTTTTCGAGCCTGTCCAGCTCCCTCTGGATGGTGCCATCACATCCTTTTGTTGTGTGACTGCACCACTCAGCATGGGGTCATCACCAAACTGAGGGCCGATCCCAACATCCACGTCACTGATAAAGATGTTCAAGCACACCGCTCCCACAGAGCCCTGGGGACACCATTTGTGAGCACCTCCACCTGGACACAGAGCCACTGCCCACAGCCCTCGGACTGCAACCGCCCATGGAACGGTGAACTCTTCAAATCCACATCTTTCCTCACGGGAGGTGTGATGCGGGCCATGCCCACAGCCCTGCGGGAGTCCCAGCAGATGACACCATCAGCTGCTTTGCATTTGTCTGCGGCAGCCATCGCCCCATCACAGAAGGGCACCGGATGGGTAAGGCATGACCCGCCCTTGGGGAAGCCGTGCTGTCTCAGATCATCTGCTCAGCCCTCACGTCCCTGAACATCTCCCGCAGCAGGATCTGGACCCAAGAGGGATTGCACACATTCTGTCTCATCAGGTGTTCTCAAACTTGCTCCTCGATTACAGTGGAGGGACTTTGCTCCCCCACCTCCACTGGAGAGATGCGTGAGATGTGGCTGCCAGTGAAGCCTGAGGCAAAGAACTCATTGAGTGCCTCAGCCACCTCTGTGTCTGCTGTTGCCTCGACCCCCTTCTCATCCATCACTGAGGGTACATTCTTCTCAGCCTGTTTCTTCTGACCAAGGGACCTGCAGAATCCCTTCTCACTGTTTGCCACACCTCGCCCAGTGCAGCTCCCTCTGTGCCATGGCTTTCCTGATGACATCCGTGTAGTCTTCCCAGGGCACCCATCCCTGCTTCTACTGCCTGTGCGTTTCCCTNGGGGGTTATGGGGTCTGGGAGGTTATGGCGGGACGTGGGGAAGCACGGAAGAGATCTGGGGGGGGGTTACGGGGCTAGGGAGTTTAAGGGGGCGATATCGTACATTAGGAGCCTACGGAAGGGTTGCGGGTGTCTTATGGGATTATGGGGGAATGTTATAGGGTAATTGGGGCCAGGTTACGGGATGGCCATGGAGGGTATCTGCGGAAAGTGAGGAGAGCTTAAGGAGGGGTGTTGAGGTGATGGGGAGGGTCAATGGAAGGGATTTGGGGATTATGGGGGTACAGAGGGTGATAGGAGGTTTATGGATGGAATATGGTGGCTCCGTAGAAAGAATATGGATCGCTATGGGGTGATGGAGGGGAGCACTGAGGAGATCTGGGGAGATATGAGGTGATTGGATGGGGGATGTGGAAGGCTATGGGGTGAGTTATGGGGCCCTATGAGCCCACGGGAGTTTATGGGGAACCCCACGAAGGGAGATATGGGGAGAAATGAGGGGATTCGGGTAGGATTTGAGGGGAAAAAGAGGGAAATTGTGGACGGATCTGGGGGGAAATAGAAGCATTTAGTTGGGATTTGAGAGTAAATGGGGAGATCTGAGGTGAAACGAGGGGAACTGGGTGGGATTTAGAGGAAAATGGGGGGATTGAATGGAAAATTGAGGGGATTTAGGGGGAAATTGGAGAATTTTGAGAGGGTTGGGGTTAAAATGGAGGGATGTGGGTGGGATTTGGGGTGAAGTGGGGGGATTTGGGGTAATAGGGGCGCTGGGCGCCGGTACCTTGCAGCTCCCGGGACACGTCCCCCGCCGGCGGGGCCATGCCGCGGCCGAGAGGACCCGAGCCGAGCCGAGCGCGGCGGAAGTTCCCGAGCGACGCCGGAAACGTCCGAAGGAACCCGAGCGCAGCCCGGCTCTTCCCGGTGCGCTCCGGCGAACCCCGGTAACCTTCAGCGCCCCTCCCCAATATCCTCCCAGTGCCCCTCCCCAGTATCCCCCCAGTGCCTCCCNGGGGGGGGGGGGAGAAGAGTCATGGGAGGTCATGCAAGGGGTCAAGAGAGTCATAGTGGTCATGAGACAATACGGGAGGGCATAGGAGTGATGGGGGTCATGAGGTTATGGGGTCATGGGAAGTCAAAGCAGTCATGGGGCATCATAGAGTTCATGGAAGATCATAGGGGTCACTGGGTCACAGGGGAGCAGTGGGATTCATAGCAGGTCATAGGGATCGTGGGGGGTCACAAGGTCATGGTGAAAATTTGGGACCCATGGGGCTGTCAGCACCCCAGGGCTGGTTTTGTGGTGCTGGAGGAGACCTGGGGTCTCATTTTTGGGGGAAAGGACACTGTTCTGGGGGGAGGTTTGGGATGGGGTTTGGGAGGGCTTCTGTTTTTTGAGGGGGAGTTCTATTTTCATCAGGGTTTGGGGAGATGTTTCAGCTTTGGCAGGAGATGCTTCATTTGGGGAGGTATGCTTTAATTTCTATAAAGATTCTGAGTTTTTTAGGGGTTCTCTTTATTTGGGTGGGAAGCTTCGATTTTGGGGTGAGATGTTTCTATTTTGAAGGTGATGCCATTCTGGGGGGATGTTTCTGGGGTTCCTTGATGGGGAATGCTTCAATTCTGGGGAGGAGCTTCAGCGGGGGAGTCGGATACTCCAATTGTGATGGGCATGCTGGGGTTTTCTGCAGGGTCCCTGGGGGGCTTTGGGGGCTCGATTTTGTGGGGGAGATACTTCAATTTGGTGGTCATGTGCTAAAAATCTAGGGGGGGTGTTGGGGTCCTGTGGATGTTCCTGGGGTTCTTTGAGGGTTCTATTCTTGGGGGGGAGAAGATGCTTCAGTCTGGGGGTCAGATGCTATACTTCTGGGTGCGGCACTGGGGTTTCTGGAGTGTTTCAGGGCTGTCTTGGGGCATGCAGGCTGCAATTGGTCTCTCTTGGGTATAGGCTGTTGGGGTGCTCACCGCACGGGCGTTCCTGGCTTCCCGCAGCAGCTCCTGGGCCTCTGCAAGGTCCCGCTGGGCTCCTGGGTGCCCCCGCAGCCCCCGCGCGGCCGCCTGCACTCGTCCGCTCAGCCGGCAGAGCATCTGCAGCACATCTCCTTGGCAACAGCCCTGGCAACCACCCTGGCAACTGGCAACCATCCCGGCATCCCCTCAACAACTGCCCCCATCACCTCGGCAACCTCCCCAGCAACGGCCCCAGCACCTCATCAGCAACACCTCCCATCACCCTGGCAACCACCCTAGCAACCATCCCAGCAACCATCGCAGCAACCATCCTAGCAACCTTCCCACTGCCCCAGCTATCATCCCAGCATTCTGTCAGGAATATTTCCCATCACCCCAGTAACCACCCCAGCAACCACCCTTGGAACTGCTCTGACAATCTCTCCTCTCATCTTGGCAACCACTCCAGCAACAACACCAGATTCTGCCCTTATTGTCCCAGCAACTGCCCTGTAAACCACCAAGGCCATCCCTCAGCAACACTCGTAATCACCCAAAAGCTGCCCTAGCAACCACCCCAATAACCTCCCAAGCACCCTTCTGGCCACTATCCTGTACCCTCTCACTTCCCACATCTGCCCCACAGCTGCCACAAATCAGCCCCACATCTGTCCTCTCCTGCCCCACAAGCGTCCCCACATCCCCAGGTTCCCCATGCCCCTGGGGAAAGATTACTTGCTCGGCCGTGCTGGTGACAATGCCCCGCTGCAGCCGGAGCACCTGCTCTGGTGGCACCTTGGGACCGCGGCCATTGCGTAGGAGGCACCATTGGATCTTCAGGAGGGAAATTGGGATGCCTGAGACTCCCAAACACAATTTTTAGAGAATCCCCAGCTGCCTTCACCCACCTGCTGCCATCCAGTGTCTGTCCGCTCCGGGGCACTACGGTAGGCGGCTGTGAGGTCACACAGGGGAAGGGCCATGAAGGTCAATGTGTGGTTGCTGTTGAGAGGACATGGATCTGCTTGGGATTCCATTGACCAATATACAGTGGGTTGACTGATCAACAGCTGGTTGATCACTTTAGAGCCAGTTGACCAGACTGGATCCCCCTGACTGGCTTGAAATGAGTTGACTGGTCTAAAAATGACTGACCAGTCTAGAGATGGTTGCCCAGTCTAGAACCAGTTGACTAGCTAAGATCCCATTGACATGTTTTGGAAAAGTTGACTGCTCTGAGATGGCTGTCCAGTCTAGACACGTTTGACCAGTCCAGAAGCAGTTGAGTGGTTGGGATCTAATTGACAAGTTTGGGATGGGTTGTCTGGTCTAGACATTGTTGACCAGTCTAGAACCAGTTTACTAGTTGGTAACCCACTGACTTGGCTGGGCTGGGTTGCCCAGTCTAAAGATTGTTGACCAGTTTAGAACCAGTTGGTAACCCATCAACCTGTATGGAATAGCCAGCTGCACAGTCTAGAACTGACAAGTAGGTCCAAAAACTGGTTGATCTGTCTGGAGTCCAGGTATCATGTCCAGATTTGGTTGGTTGTTTGAACCTGGTGTTCACATGCTCCAGATGAGGTGTCCATCTGCAGTATAATATGCCGGTGGTCTCACTCACCTCTCCATGGCCCTGGCAATGTCCTGGAAGCCCACAGCTGTCGTGTTGTTCCTGTCCCAGCTGAGGCTCCTGCCATGGGACCACAGGTGACATCGGGGTGGAGGGACCACCCCTGAACCCCCCGTGAAACCACCCACCCACCGCAGGGTGCTGTTGATCTGCAGGGCCTTGGCCAGCATCTTGGCGCCCATGTCCTCCATGAGGTTACCGCTGAGGTCCACTTTGGCCAAGCAGGCATTGCTGCCCAGCGCGTTCACCAGGATACAGGTCCTGGCCTTCAGCCTCGATTCAGCCACTGACAGCGACTGCAGGGACTTATGGGAAGGGCAGAGAGGACATGAGATGGGGCCCGGGGGATCCACAGAAGTGGATGTCCACCTTCCATCCTACCGTCCCCTGGGGAACTCACACAGTCGTCCTCCTGGATGACCTGGACCAGCTTGTGGAGGATCTCCTCCAGTGTTCTGAAGGGGGGAGAAAGAGCAGTTGGACATGGACACAACCTGGCCCATGGGGTCTTAGAAGATGTCAATGAGCACTCTGGGGTCTTGGTGGGCCTCCATGGGCACAGCATGGCCCATCAGGTCTTGGTGGGCTTCCATGACACAACTTTGGCCATTAGGATCTAAGTGGACCTCCTTGGACTCAGCCCAACAATGGTTTTGTTTACCTCCTCCAGGGCCGGTGGGGAGGAGGGCCCTCAGAAGGCCCTATGGGACCAGGGGGAGTCCACCAGGGGCACTCACCGTGCCTTGACACTGAAGTTCTTGCCCAGCCAGAGATGCTTCAGGGCCTTGTTCCTCCCCAGGGCTGGTACGAGCGTCAGCAAATCGGCATCAAAGCCTGAGAGAAGTGTGGGGAGAAACTGGAGATAGCGGCAGGGTCGCAGACCAGCCCCCAGGATGGGGTTTCTCCCTCTTCTCACCATTGTCTGAGAGGTCCAGGCTGCCCACAGCACTGATGCCCCCCAGCAGCTCCTCCAACACACGAGCCCCTGGCGAGCGGAGCTGTAAGATGGCACCAAGAATTGGACAGGAATAGAAAATGATGTGAGCAGCTGAGCCCCCACGAGGCCCCTCCCACCTTGGGCCTTGCCCCCACCCCACCTCACAGCTGCTCAGGTCCAAGTGGAGGTCGCTCAGGCGGGTGTTGGCGGCCAATCCCTGCAGGAGAGACCTGGGGAGGGCAGGTCACAGTGCGCCCACAGCCCCATCTCCCCAGAAGGCAGAGGGCCACCCAGGGGGCGTTGCTCACCTGAGAGCGTCAGGGGGCAGCCGCACGCCTGCCAGGCTGATGTGGGACAGGGCAAAGGTGCTGCAGAAGAACTGCTGCAGGGTGGGCGGGACCTCGCGGGTCTTCCTGGGGGGAGGTGGAAGCAGGGCTCCATCAGCCCTACCCATCTGGGGTCAATCGGGCACACCCTGACCCAGTGGAGCTCTTGGACACCCAACAGAGTTCTTGACCACCCAACATGGTACTTGACCACCCAAGGGGGTTCCTGACCACCCAATGAGAATCCTGACTACATAAGAGGATGTTCAACCACCCAATGGCATTCCAGATCACCCAAGAGATTGGCCAGTTGGGTGCTCCAATGCCCAAAGGGGTCCTTCCACTATTCAACAGGGTGCTCAACCACCCAATGGCATTTCTTGATTGGCCAGTAGGGCACTCAGGGGGGTTCTCTACCACCCAATGGGGTACAGTGGGATGGCCATCCAGCCAATGACATTCCGGACAACCTATCTGCCTTTGTGACTGGCCAGTAGGGTACTCCAACTCTCAATGGGCTCCCAACCGCCTCCCCAGGCCCCACCTGCCCCCTGCCCCACAGCCACCATCGACATGTGGGGCAGGAGCTGACCGGTGGCAGAAGCTGTTCCCGGCCACGTTGAGGTAGCTGAGCCGTGAGCAACAGCCGTGCAGCAGCGCCCCGAAGAGCTGGGAGGCACAAGGGGGCCATCAGCCCCACGACTGCCCCACGGCAGCCCCATGGCGACCCCACAGCCCCTCACCACATCAAGGGCGCAGTCAGTGGAAGCCAGGTCAAGGTGCAGGAGGGCGTTGGGTTGAGCCAGGAAGGCAAAGAGGTCCTGGAGGTGCGGAGTAGGGCCTGACCCCATGGCTGCTCCATAGTATACCACTCAGTCCATAGTACCACCCACCCCATCCAGCTCCATAGCACCCATCCAGCCCCATTGCATCCCACTGTACCCTGCCCCACACCCCCTCTCCAGCCCCACAGCAACTTCTCCAGTCCCACAACTCCTGCTCCAGCCCATAGCATCCCCTCCAACACCATACAGCCTATCCAACTCCAGAGCACCACTCCAGCCCCATAGCATATATCCAAAACCCAGTACTCCTCACTGGCCTCCACTGCCCCACAGCCCCATAGTACCCCATCCCTGCCCCATAGCACCCCATTCCCATCCTACAGTGCCGTGGGGGCTGCCCAGCAGCCCAGGATTGTGGCCCAGGTCCAGCAGTTGTAGGGCACTGCGGAAAGCAGGGTTTGCTCCCAGCGCCCGGCCCAGCGCTGCCAATCCTGTAAGGCAGGTGTGCGGTGCAGGAGGAGGCCCATAGGAACCCATGGAGGCACACAGAACCACAGCACACATAAGCATCCCAATATTTCCATGCATAGCCCAATATCCCCAGGGGACTCACCAGAACCCAACAGGAACACCAATATATTCATTGGCACCTCACAACCCCCATAGATACCCCCAAAAATATTTTGGTACCAAACAGATCGGTTTCACACCAATAACCTGTCCACACTTAGAGTGCTCCCCACTGCTGCAGAAGCATCCCAATAACACAATCTCCCCCTCCCACCAACCCAACGGAGCTCACCATAACCTCAGTGGGCACCCCAACACCTCCATGAGCACTCCAATATCCCCATGGCACTCCACATTACCCAGTAGGTCTCCTTAACCCCATGGGCACCCCAAAACCTTATGGGGCATACCATAATCTAGAAGGCACTTCAATATTCTCATGGGCACCCAACAGCCCTATGGGTCCCCATCACAATGCAGGGCACCCAAAACACTATGGGTCACCCAGTGGCCCCTTAATGTCCTTTCCCCTCCCTCATATTCCCTCCAATACCGCATACCCATCGCACCCTCCCTGCTCTCAACACCCCCTGCCCCACAACACCGCACAGTGCCCCCAGCCCCACCTCGTGCTCCCAGGCCGCAGTGGGGCAATCGTAGCCGTCGCAGTCCCCCTGGCAGCCCCAGGAAGCGCTGGCTCAGTGCTGCCAGGCCTGGGAGGGGATTCCGAAATTGAGGGGGACCGCAAAATAAGGGCAGATCCCAAAAGTTTGGGGAACTCCAGATAAGGGGTCTGGGGGTGGGGGGAATCGGGAGTCAGGGGAACTGGGGGCAATTTGGGGGATTTGTGGAGGGCAGTGGATGCTTCAGAGTGGAAGGGGGGAGTATGAGTTTCTAGGGGGATTTCTGGATTACAGTAATGGGATCTGGGGGACAATTGGGGTTGCAAAGGGGCATTTGGGGTGGGATTTGGAGGAAGAATTCCTGGGATGCAAGAAATGGATTTGAGGTCCAAAGGGGGAATTGGCATGTTCTAGGGAGATTTTTGAGGTGCTATAAGTGGGTTTGGGGTGCCATGGGGGGCTTTGAGGTGCAGTAGGAATTCTGGGGAGCAGTGGAGATGTGGAGGTCACCTTTGTCCCCCAGGGGTCCGCGGGGCAGCTCCAGGCATCGCAGTGGTGGGTCCGGGTGCGCCGCCAGCGCCGCTGCCAACCGGGAGGCGAAGTCCCTTGGGGGGGAATGCCAAATTTGGGCACCTCAAACTCTGAAACACCCCAGGCCCCCAAATCTCACCCTAAATCCCCCCAGACCCACCAAGATCTCATTCAAAACACAAAATCCACCCCAAATTCCCCCAAGGGCTTCTCCAAGTATTCTTCATGCGCCCCAACCAAAAAGGTATCCAAACGCCTTAAACCCGATCCCGCATAATCTCACCTCCCCCCAACTAAAGGGGACATCTCCAACCTTGTACCCCTCTGAAACGTCTCAGCACCCCAAAGGATCCTCCCCAAACCCCATCAAGATCTTCCCCAAACCTCTCAAATTCCACTTAGATCTTGTTCCTCCATATTTAGGGTGCACCCATAAATTTGCAATGTAGCAAATCCCTTTAAACGCATATAATATCCCCCAATAGCCCCTCCAAAATCCCCCTCCAAACCCCAAAAGCCACCCCAAAAGCCACAAATCTTTCCCCTCCCACATTTTGGGTGCACCAACAAATTTGGGGCCCCTAAAATCCCCCCAAAACCTTCAAAAATCCCCCCAAACCTCTCAGATTGCTACCTAAACCCACCCCCTATATCTCACTCCCTCATGCCTTAGGATGTACTTCCCAGTTTTATTTGAGGTACTTTGAAGTCCTCTAAAATACCCTATAATAACCTCAACCACCCAACTTCCCCCTCAAAATCCCCCAAATCTCCACAAATCCCCACCAAAAGCCCCTCAAAACCTCCCAAATGTTCCAGACCCCCAAACCCACAACAATCCCCCCAGATCAACCACAACATCCACACCTCCCTCCCACATGTACCAATATCACCCTGAAAATCCCCCACCACCCTTAAAATTTCCCCCNCCCCACGCCCCCAAAACCATTCAAACCAACCAAAACAGCCCCAAATCTCCCTAACCACCCCAAAAATCAACCACAATCCCCCCGACGCCCACAACAATGCCCTCAAAATCCACCCCTCCAAAACTCCCAAACCTCCAAAAATCCCCCAAATCCTTCCAGTATTGTCCCCCCAAATCCCTCCAAGACCTCTAAAATCCTCTCCCAAATTCCTCCAAAACCATTCTAACCCCCTCCTCAGAATCCCCCCAAAATCCCACCCCTTCCAACTAGGGTGCACACGATCCCAAGGGAATCAACCCTGAGCGTACGCGTTTAACCCCACGTTGTCCAGGATCAGTTCCTCCAGCGCGGGTGAGCGACGCACAGCATGCAGCACCTGTGCCTGCACCTCACTGCTCTGCACCACAACATGGGAGACCCCAACACGTTGGAGACAGAACCCCAAAATGGGGAGCACTGTGAGAACAGGGCGGGGGTGGGGACCCAAAAACAGGAGCATGGAGGGTTAAGGGAGTGAGGGACTCCTAAAATAGTGCGGAAGGATAGGGGGAATCCCCAAAACTGGGAGAGCCCCGAAACTCGGGGGACCCCAAGACAGGATGGAGGAGACTATGGGAACCCCAACATTGATTTTGAGATGAAAGTGAGGTGTTGGGGGACCCTGAAAATGGAGAGAGCTCAAAAATGTGGCAAGAAGACAAGCTGATGACCCCAAAGCATGTATGAAGGGACGGTGGGTTCCCCCAGAATGAGATACTGGGGGAATATGATTGGGGGACTCCAACAGTGGGGGTTCGGAAGGGGAGAAAGGAGCGAGGGGATCCCAAAGTGGAGGCTGTGGGGAGGTCCCGGGTTTGGGGTACCCACCAGGCGTAGGTCACGGCAGCACAGCCCCCGGAACCAGCGGTTGTAGCCCAGTGCTGCCACTGCGAGTGCCAGCTCCCTGCATCAGTGCCACCAGTAAGCACCCACAACTCCTCAGTGCCTTCCAGTAACCCTGAGCCACCTCCCAGTGCTCCCAGTAAGCACCAGTGTCCTCCCAGTAGCTTCCCACTGCCCTTCCAGTGCCTCCATGTGCTCCAGACCCCCTCCCACTACTCCTATTCTCCCTCCCAGCACCTCCCACTGTTCCCAAACCCCTTCCAGTGCCTCCTAATAGCCCCGAGCCTCTTCCCAGTGCTCCCCGTAACACCCAGTCCCTCCCAGTGCTCCCAGTGCCACCATCACCGGCTCTCCAAGTGGCTGAAGTCCCGCAGGTCGAAGCATCGTCGCTCCCCCGCATGGTACAGCGTGTCCACGTCCTGGGGGGACCCCAAAACCCCCATAGCCCCCCAGAAACCCCCCCAGAGAAATCCATAGACCCCATAGACCCACCGCTGGCTCACAGGACCCCATAAACACCCTATAGCCTCCCGGAGACCCCGTAAGGGTTCCCGGAAGGACCCCAAGGACTCCCCAGCAGCCCCCATAGAGCCCCAAGTCCTCTGTCGATGCTGTCCTTGGTTCTGAACCCACAAACTACCATAGACCCCCCCTAAAACCCCATACTCTCTTTGCATCCCAAACACCTCCGAATCCCCCACATATATCCCCAGAGATCCCTCAGCACAACAGAGACCACTTAGACTCCCAGTGATCCCCCAAGACCCCCTAAGATTCCCCCACAGACCCCTCAAGCCCCCCTAGGAATGCCATAGAACCCCCCCAAAAAACTTCTCATAAACCCCATTGGCCCAACCAAAACACCCCTCTGAAATACTGTCCTCATATGTTCCCTCAAAGGCCCCTAGGGGCCCCACAAACCTCCCAAAGCCCCCCAGAGAACCCCTTAAAGCCACCCCCAATGCCCCACAGCCCTCAATTCCCGCCACGCACCCACTGCACCTCCTCCCGGCAGCTCAGCCCGTTGTAGTCACACAGCGCCGCGTAAGTGTCCGAGAAGCCCCCTGTGGGGGTTGGGGGGGGAGAAGGCGTGGCCGATCTTGTCCACGCCCCCTCCCCAGACAACGCCCATCGGCGCCGAGCCACGCCCCCCCAAACCCCGCCCCTTCCGCATCTCACGAACTCTCCCTGCCAGTACAGCCCCCCTGAGGCCACGCCCCCGGAGGCCTCGCCATCCCCGAGAGCCCTCCCATATCGAGGCCACGCCCCTTCCGAGGCCACGCCCCAAGAGTCACGCCCCTTCTGAGGCCACGCCCCCCAGAGTCACGCCCCTTCCGAGGCCACGCCCCTCACCGCAGACGCTGGGGCCGCTGGAGGCAGAGCTCTCCGAGGTGGGGGAGGTGTCGAGGGGCGGGGCCGGGGGGAGGGTCCAGCTGGGAGTGGGGACAAGCATGAGTCCCACCCCAGACCCGCCGACTGGACCCCCCCCAAGTATTCCAGTACATCCATTCCCGTCTCAGTTCATCCCAGTACACCGAAGTCACTCACTCAGACCATCCACCCCAGTGACCCCCCTGTACATCCCAGTGCCCCCAGACCCCTCTCAGTTCATCGCAGTATAACCCAGTGCCATCTAATCCCCCTGGGACTGCTCCCAGTATGTCCCAAATCCCTTCCCTCCCCCTGCTGCCCTCTCCTAATGCCTCCCAGTCCCCTCCCTGTTCCCCCCACCGCCGACCCCAACCCTCTCCCAGGATATCCCAAGTATGGCTCACACGGGGGGGGCGCAGGGCAGGGCCCGCCCCAGGGCAGCTCCCAGCTCCCGGGCCAGGCAGGCGGCAGCAGCAGGGCTGGCAAGGGCCAGGGCCAGGGGACCCCGCTCCGTGTCCAGGCGCACCTAGGAACTGGGTGTACTGGAAGGCACTGGGAGGCATTGGCGGGGGGGGGTCTGGTAGAGGCCTTGGGGGATTGGGGCTCTCTAATGGGAATGGAGGAGACTGGAGAGAGACCTGTACATACTGGAAGGCCCTGGAATACACTGGGAGGGTGCAGGGAGGGGCTAGGAGAGACTGGAGGTGTACAGGGAGGTTCTGGAATGTAGTGGAAAGACACTGGGATGTCTTGGAAGAAAAGATAACATACCGGGAGACTGGGAGGATGGAGATATAACAGGACATGTCCTAAGAGGGACTGGGAGGCACTGGGATGTACTGGGAGGTCACTGAGAGGTGCTGGGAGGGCACTGGGAAGGTGGTGGAGGCTGACTGGTTCACACTGGTCCATAATGGGAGGTAATGGGATATATTGTATGGGCTGAGAGGCACTGGGTGTCAGTGGATGTAGAAAGGGCAGGCAGTGGAGGGCCACTGGTCCATACTGGTCCATACTGGGAAGCATTATAGGATAAGGGAATGACATAAGGAGATCATTAGGGGGGTACTGGCAGTCACTGGAAGGGCACTGGGGCACTGGGGAGGCTTGGCATGTATTCTGGGCAAGTAGTTGAGGGTCACCAGTCCAGACTGGCCCATACTGGTCTGCACTGGGAGGTGGTGGGTACCTGGGTGGGGCTGGTGGCACTGATGCAGCGAATCTCCAGCACGCTCAGGGAACCTTCAGCCTGGCAACAAACAGCAATCTTTGTGCACATGGACATGCAGACGGGCATGCAACTCCACGTGCAATTTCATGGAAATCCTTGTGCAAACAGGTATGAAAGGGCTCAGCAGTATGAAAACCCTCGTGCAGATATTTGTGCAAATCCTTGTGCAAATTATTGTGCAAATTCCCATCCAAGCCTTCGTGTGAATGTTTGTGCATAAAGACAGACTTGTGCAAACAGTTCCTTCTGTGAACCCTTGTGCAAATGCTTACACAAACGCTTGTGCTAGGGAACAGGCTCATGTGAATCCTTGTGTGGTTTCTCATGCAATGGATTGTGCTGGGGGGGGATGGATTCATTCAGATCCCTCTGAACATCCCCATGCAAATCATCCTGCAAATCCCAGTGCCAATCCTTGTGAAAATCAAGCACATTCACTTGTGCAAATTCCCGTGCAAGGGCTCACCTTGGCCGGTGTCGTGAGGCCGAAGAGGTGCAGGCGCCAGGCAGTCAGGGCCTGGAGGACAGAGGCTGGCACCCAGTGCTCCCAGAGCCTCCAGTAAGAGCTCAGACCCCTCTCAGTGCCCCCTGGTGCTTCCAGTGATCTCCCAGAGCCCCCATTTGGCCCATTTCCCTTCTCAGTGCCATCAGCCTCCCTTCCAGAGCATCCTATTTCCCCTTCAAGTGCCTCTGTTCTCCTTCCCAGTACCTCCCAGTGCCCCCAGGCCCGTTTCAGTGTCCCTGTTTTCAGTCCCAGTGCCTCCCAATAGCCCCTGACCCCCTCCCAGTGCTCCCAGTAACTCTTAGATCTTTAATGGCGAATGTCCCAGACCCCCTTCCAGTGTCCCCATTTCTACTCCCAGTATCCCCTGAGCCCACTCTCAGTATTCCCAGTGCTTCCAGTAACCCCTAGGTCCCTCTCAGTGCCCCCAGTCCCTCTCTCAGTGCCCCGATCCCCCTCCCATTCCTCTCATCCCTCTCAGCTCCCACCAGGATCCTCTCCTCCAGCCGACGGGGTTTGGTCTCCAGGCGGGCACGCAGCAGCAGGTGGATGCGGGGCCGCCCCAGGGCCCGGCGGATGCTTTCTGAATGGGGTTGGGGTTACGAGCGGAAGGATTCATCCCAGTAACCTCCCCCCCCCCAGTGCCCCCCAGTGCTGTCTCCCTCCCCGCTCCCATTGCCGTTCAGCGCCGGTTTCAGCACCACGGACAGCGCCCGATCCAGCGCCATGGACGCGGTGCTTTGGGGGCAGGGGGGAAAGGAGGGGGGGGTGAGGAGCT
>JACDJE010000507.1:485124-551939 GCA_016647715.1 Pavo muticus | reverse complement strand
TCCTCCCGGGGGAGGTGCACCGTGCCCGGAGGTACTGCCATACCGGGACGATGCGCGGAGCGGAGGGAGCAAGCTCCGGGTCCAACTCCCGCGCCCAAAAATCCGTTTAATATAAAGTCCTCTCATCGAGGACGTATCAGATATTAAACTGATAAGAACAGATACTACACTTGATCTTAGCCAAAAGGCCGAGAAGCGATACTCCACCCACCGCCCGGGCACGCCCCACCCCCACGCGCGCCCCCGACACCTCACGGACGCGCACTCGCCGCCCGCAACGACCTTTCGGCCGCCGCCCCTGCACCGACCCCCACAACGCACCGCCCCGCTCCGCTCCCGCTCCGTCCGCGATAGCGGCTCTGCCTGGCCCCGGTGCAGCGTGGCGGAGCGCTCCCGGCGGCCCCTGCGGAGCAGATTTGCATAGCCCCGCCCCTCTGCCTAAGCCCGGCCCCCGACCTCATCCCTGTCTTCCATTGGTGCTCTGCTGTCCCCTCCCCGCCCCCGCCCCAGCGCCGCAAGGTCTTGCGCCTGGGGGCGCCCCCTGCAGTCCGGCCGCGCTCGGGATGCGTGCGGTGCCGCTTTGGCAGCGGAGTTCCCCCGGGACCGCAGCGCGGTCGTCACAGCCCCGCAGCTCCGCGCTGTGCCCGCCCGCAGCACTCAGCACCGCGGCCGCGCACAGATCAGCGGAGCTGCGCGCACCGCTGAGGTCGGACGCGTTGATACGCAGCCGCAGTTCCTCTCCCTCACGGGAACGGCTGCGGCGCCGCTGAGACGTAAAATCTGCCCCGGTCCCGCAGTTTGCTCGGAAGGCTCTTCCCGATGTCTCTGCCGCACATCCCGGCACACAACGAAGGCTGTGCGGGGAATCTCGGGGCATTGCGCAGCCTCACCGCAGGGACTTGTGGGGGTCTTCAACTTCCCAGACATCTGCTGGAATTGTAATACAGCAGATGGGGAGCGGTCCCGGGGGTTCCCAGTGTGTGGGAGAAAACTTCCTGACACAGCTGGTGAGGGAGCCAACGAGGGGAAGCAAAATCCTGGACTTGCTGTTTGTTAACAGAGAAGGTCTTGTGGGGGATGTAAAGGCTGGAGGCCGTCTGGGGCACAGTGACCGTGAAATGGTAGATTTTTCAATCCTTGCTGAACCACGGAGGGGAGTCAGCAGAACTGCCACCTTGGACTTCCAGAGGGTGGACTTTAACCTCTTTAGGACCATGGTTGAGAGGGTCCCTTGGGAGGTAGATTTGGAGGGCATGGGAGCCCAGGAAGGCTGGGAATACTTTTAGGAAGTTATTTTAAAGGTGCAGGAGCTGACCATCCCCAAGTCATGGAAGACCAGCCGACGGGCAGGGAAGCCGGACTGGCTGAACAGAGACCTTTGGCTGGAACTCGAGAGTAAAAGGAAAGTTCATGGTCTCTGGAAGAGTGGGCAAGCAACTTATGATGATTACAGGTATGTAGTGAAGCTGTGCAGGGAGAAGTGAGAGCGGGGCTGGGCTCTTCTCACTGCTGACAGGTGACAGGACAAGGGGAAATGGCCTTAGGTTGTGCCAGGGTGAGTTTAGGTTGGATCTCAGGACAAACTTCTGTACAGAAAGGGCTGTTAAGCATTGGAATGGGCTGCCCGGGGAGGCGGTTGAGTCCCCATCCCTGGGTGTGTTTAAAAACCGTCCGGATGTGGTGCTCAGGGCCGTGATTTAGCAGAGGGTTGTTAGTGAGGGTAGCATGGTTAGGTCGTGGTTGGACTCGATGATCTTTTGGTCTTTTCCAACCTGAGCAGTTCTATGATTCTATGACTCATCGCCGCGTTTCCGCTCGCAGCGGTTGTTACGCGGTTCTTCAGGGCAGCGGCTGAACGTGCTCAGCGCTTCTGAGCAAGACGTCACTGCACCGCGCCCCGTGCTTCCCGCAGCGCAGAGCCTCCATCTGTCGCTCAGCAGCGCTATGGGGCGGCTTTAAGCCATCTCCTTCTGCTCCGAGCTCAGATGGGGAGCAGCCTCGCAGCCCCGCAGCCCCCCGGAACCGCCACGCTCCGCAGCGCCCGCCCTACGAACATAGAGTCCGAGCGGCCGCACATCTGGGGCGCGACACCGCGCCGGGGCGGAACTTCGGCTGAGGGGCGGGGCCATGCAAATCTNAGTTCCTTCTGGAGTCTTGTGAGCCTGCAACACCGGTGAGCAGCTTTCCTCTCTGTTTGGCTATTCTTACTAGCCTAACTTCTCTATGTACTGGTTAACTTAACAACCTGTTAACCTTACAACCTGTTAACCTTACACCAGGCCATTCTGTGACACCCTTCTGAGAGCACAATGGCTCTCCATCCCCAGCAGAAGAAACTGAGCAGAGGAGGCGGGCGGCCGGCATGGCTGAGCAAGGAGCTGCAGCTGAAACTGAGGGAAAAGAGGGAAACGTGCAGGAAGTGGGAGCAGGGTTGTGCATCCTGGGAGGAATACAGGGCTGCTGTCCGTGTGTGTAGAGATAGGATTAGGAAAGCCAAGGTGCAGATGGAGCTGAACTTTGCGAGGGATGTGAAAGATAACAAGAAGGGGCTCTACAGGAACATGGGCAGGAGGAGGCAGGCCAAGGAGAGCGTTCCCCCTCTGATGAAAGGTAATGGGGAGCTGCCTTCCTCAGACATGGAAAAAGCTGAGGTGCTCAATGAGTGCTTTGCCTCAGTCTTCACTGGTGGTCAGGCTTCCTGTGTCTGCCAGGACCCTGAGCCTCCAGGTGTGAGTGAGAAGAGCTGATTCCATCCAGAGGGACCTGGACAGGCTGGAGAAGTGGGCCCATGAGAACCTAATGAGGTGCAATGAGGCCAAGTGCAGGGTGCTGCATTGGGTCGGGGCAATCGCAGGTATTGATACAGAGTGGGGGAAGATCTCCTTGAGAGCAGCCCTGAGAGAAGGACTTGGGGGTCCTGGTGGATGAGAAGCTGGACATGAGCCAGCAGTGTGCGCCTGCAGCCCGGAAGGCCAGCTGTGTTCTGGGCTGCATTAAAAAGGGGTGGCCAGCAGGGAGAGGGAGGCTCCATCAGCGGCTCCGGCCGCCCCCGCGCCCCCCGCGGCCTGAACAGCGCACACAGCAGAGCGCTGCGCTCCGCTAACGGCGCTCAGCGGGACCGAATGCAACGGTGCGCGCCAGACAGCGCCCCCTGCGGGACAGGAAACAACAGTGCTCCCACTGCCATCCATTCTGTCTTTCACCAGCCTCATTCCTCCCGGGGGAGGTGCACCGTGCCCGGAGGTACTGCCATACCGGGACGATGCGCGGAGCGGATGGAGCAAGCTCCGGGTCCAACTCCCGCGCCCAAAAATCCGTTTAATATAAAGTCCTCTCATCGAGGACGTATCAGATATTAAACTGATAAGAACAGATACTACACTTGATCTTAGCCAAAAGGCCGAGAAGCGATACTCCACCCACCGCCCGTACACGCCCCACCCCCACGCGCGCCCCTGACACCTCACGGACGCGCATTCACCACCCTCGCCGCCCTCCTCTCCGCTGTCCTCGTGTCACCCCCCACTCCGCCCCCGCTGGGCCCCTCTCCCGCTCCGCCCCGATGGCGGCCCCGCTGGGCACCGGTGCAGCGCGGCGAAGCGCTCCCGGCGGCCCCTGCGCCGCAGATTAGCATAGCCACGCCCATCGCGGCAAGATCCCGCCACCAGCCCTGGCCCCGCCCCGCCTGTCTCAGTTCCCCGTTGCCGCGGAGCGCGGCGGTGCTGCTGCGCGTGCGCAGTGCGATCGGCGGCGGCGGGGGGGAGCGCGGGGGCTATCGTAGGGCTCTGCTGGGGGAGGGGAGATGGCGGGGACGGGGCTGCGGTGCTCCGCCTGCCGGGCTGTGCGGGGAATCCCCTACCCGGGAGAACAGCGGTGCCCCCTCTGCACGCTGACGCCCTCCGGGCGCTCCCTCGGGTCGGTTCTGCCACGCGTTCCCCCCTCTGTCTGCCCGCGTTCAGCCATACGGAGCGCCGCAGCTTTTTCTCACGCACCGATACGACGCGGTGCAGCGCAGCCCGAAGCCGGACGTGTTGCGAGCGACACGGCTGCTTTCCCTTGTGCCCTTTTCCTTCCGGGTCCCATCCCGCGAGGTCCCACTCGGGGCACTTGGCTGCAATAAATACCGCCGCCCTCTCCCGCCCTCAGCAGTCGCTGTGTGTAACCGTGAGCTCCTCCTTCCCTCCTCGCCCTCGAGGAGCGGCCGCTCTCCTCCCGCCACCCCCGCACACGGCAGCTCCGTTCCGGCAGCACCAAAGGAACGGCCCACAGCCGGGCACCCACGGGAGGGGTTACGGCCGGCAGAGCAACGGNGGGTCATGGGGCAGTGCTCAGAGGCCCCTGGTGGGGAATGCAGAGGGGCAGAGCTGTGCCTGAGGGGAGGGGTCAAAGAATCATAGAATCGTAGAATCACAAGGTTGGAAAGGACCCACAGGATCATCTTGTCCAACCGTCCTCCCGAGGGGTCTGACGGGGGCAGGGCGTGAAGCAGTGGCCTGTATGTGGGATGGGGGGCGGGGAATGGGGCCTCGATTGGGTGTGGTTTTGGGGTGGGCGGAGCCTCTTGGTGATGGACGATCTGATAACCAATGGGAGGACAGGTTGGGTGGGATGAGCCGGCGGGGAGAGGGGTTTGTGATGGGTGGGGCTCGAGGTGAGCAGGGCCGTGATGTCCCTCTATTGCAGCTGTGGGAGAACGAGGCCACCAGGGAACAGCTGATGTCCTCCATGGGGATCGACAGGTGGGGAATGGCCCCGAGGGCCTCAGCCTGGAGACGAGGAGCTGTGGGTGTTGGCGGTGACAAGGGGTGACCCCGTGGTGTCCTCCCCTGTCCCCAGGCTGGGAACGCCGTCGGACGTGGCCGAGGTTGTGGCATTTCTCTGCTCCCCCGCTGCCTCCTACGTGGTGGGAGAGACCATAGTGGTGGCTGGGGGGACCCCATCCCGCCTCTGAAGGAATCCGGAGAGTGCGGGGGTGGCATCACCGTGTGGCAGCGGGGGGTGGTCTGGGAGAGACATCCGTGTCTGTAGGGGAGCTCTGGGACACCTGACGGGATGCTGAGGTTTAGTCCAGGAGGATGCGGGGACCTATAGGGGACATCCAGGTCTACAGGAGGCACTTGGGGCCATCTGGGGGGAGCTGAGACCTGCAGAAAACTTCTGGGTGTGCCATGGAGGTCTTTGTAGGCCCCAGTGTCCCCTTGGATGTCCCCGTAGTGTTTCTAGGGGGATCAGCAGGGAATACTGAGGCTTACAGAAGCGTCTGGGGACATCTGGGGTGGTCTGTAAGGAATACTGAGGGCTGTAGGGGGTGCTTGGGACATTTGTGGGGGATATTGTGGTCTACAGAGAAGTGTAGGGGGACTTGTAGGAGACACTGAAGTCAATATGGGGTGTTTGGGGCAATATGGGGCGTTTGGGGCATTTTGTGGGGACATGGAGGCCCCTAGGGACACCCTCAGGGACACTGGGATCCGTAGGGGACATTCTAGGAGCTATCAGGTAGATTTGGGGTCACTTCAGCATTTTTGGGGTACTTTGGATCCCCCAATAAATCCACTGACGCTGCCCTGGTTACAGCTCAGAGGTGTCTATTTGGGGCCATCGTGGAGTGCCATCGCAGCGCTCAACATGGGGGTGACCATCTTGACAGTGTTGGCAGCCATCTTGAAGGGACAGGCATTATCTTGAGGTGGCATCTTCTTGGACCCCTCCCCCCCTTGGGGCCTCCTGTGATACCCCCATTTCCTTATGCTCCCTCTTAGCACTAACAAGCAGCACAATGGCAGTTAGCAGGGCCCATTTATTGTCAGGGACAATAAACGACCATAGAATCCAACCTCGTGGAGGTTGGAAAAGATGTCTAAGATCATCTAGTCCAACTCCAACCCATCCCACCGTGCCCCACTGTGTCTCTCAGTGCCACATCTCCACGGTTCTTGAGCACCTCCAGGGATGGTGACCCACTTGGGGCAGCCTGTGGCAGCGCTTCACCACCCTTTCTGAGAAGACGTTTTTCCTAATATCCAACCTGAACCTCCCTCAGTGCAACTCAAAGCCATCACCTCTCATCCTACCGCTGTTACCTGGGAGGCCAACCCCCCACCTTGCTACAACCTCCTTACAGGCAGTTGAGGAGGCTCAGGAGAGGCCTTATCACTTTCTACTTCTCCAGACTGAACCATCCTGGTTCCCTCACGCACACCCCATCAGACTTGTGCCCCAGACATCACAGGTTTATTGCCCTTCTCTGGACACTCTCCAGCACCTCAATGTCTTTCTTGTAGTGAGGGGCCCCAAACTGAGCGCAGTACTGGAGGTGCAGCCCGGAGTTGCACTCCAGACTATTTTTGTATTAGCAGCTCATTAAGCTATATCTGAATGCAACCCAAATTCATGGCTAGGCGTGGCCTTTGCAAACATGGTGAAAACCAGCCTACAATGGCATGAACACAAGTCCCACTTTACAGCTGTTGGGTTTTGCTTTCGTGTGTGCATTGCCGTGTTTTGGACTCATTGAAACACATCAGCAAAAATGAAGAGACATGAGGGGAATACAGTCCCATCTTACCTTTGAGTTTATCGAGGTCCCTCTGGATGGCATCCCTCCCTTCTGCTGTATCAGCCGCACCGCTCAGCTCGGTGTCATCAGCGAACTGCTGAGGGTGCACTCCATCCTACCATCTGTGTCACTGATAGGGATGCTGAAGAGCACCGGTCCCAAGGTGGACCCCTGGGGGACAGCGCTCATTGCTGCCCTCCGCCTGGACATGGAGCCACTGACCGCAACGCTCTGCTGCCACCTTCCGTCCGATTCCTTGTCCACCCATCAATCCACCCTTCAAATCCATATATCTCCAACTTAGCAATAAGTTGTGGTGGGGGACCATGTCAAAGGCCTTGCAGATGCCCAGGTAGACGAAATTGGTTGCCTTCCCCTTGTCCATCAATGCTGTCACTCCACCACAGGAGGCCACCAGATGGGTCAGGCACGACCTTCCCTTGGTGAAGCCGTGCTGGCTGTCTCAGATCACACACTCATCCCTCATGTGCCTCAACGTGTCTTCCGGGAGGATCTGCTCCATGATCTTCCCAGGCACAGTGGTGAGGCTCTCTGGCTTGTGGTTCCCCAGTTCCTTCTTCCTCCCTGTGATGTTTGCCTTTTTCCAGTCCCCGGGGACTTTGCCTGACAGCCACCTCGGCCAGCTCCCTTAGGACCCTGGGATGCATTCTATCTGGCCCCAGGGACGTGTACACACTCAGTCTCATGAGTCGATCTCAGATTTGCTCTGCCCTTACAGCGGGGGGGAGTTTGTTCCCCCAGTTCCCACCTGGAGGTTCAGGTTCAGGAATGTGAGGTTCAGGGATGTGAGAATCCTGGCTGCCAGCAAAGACTGATGCAAAGAACGCATTGAGTACCTCAGCCTCCTCCATATCTGTTGTAGCCAGTTCTCCTTTCCCATTCGGCACAGGCGGTACGCTCTCTTTGGCCTGTCTCTTCTGACTGATGTACCTGTAGGGTCCCTTCTTCTTTTTAACATCCCTTGCCAACTTCAGTTCCTTGACTTTCCTAATCCCATCTCTGCAAGTCCGGACAGCAGCCCTGTATTCTTTGCAGGGGACACCTCCTTGCTCCCACTGTCAGCGCTTGCCCTTCTTCTCCCTCAGTTTGCCCAGCAGGTCCTTGGTGAGCCATGCTGGTTTCCTGCCCCCCCCGCCTGCTTCCTTATTCTGAGGGATGGAGAGCTCAGAACGGCATCCCTAAAGAGCAGCCAGCTTTCCTCCGCCCCTTTGTCTCCAAGGAATTCTTCTCAGCAGATCTCATACAGCAATACCTTAAACAGCCCCACGTCGGCTCTCCCGAAGTTCAGAGTCCGGACTCCACACTGTGCGAGGCTCACGTTCACGGCCCCGCACCCCCCACGGCCAGAACAGCGCACACAGCAGAATGCTGCGCTCCCCTAACGGCGCTCAGCGGGAGCGAAGGGAACCCTGCGCGCCAAACAGCGCCCCCTGCGGGACAGAACACTACACGCCTTCCACCACCATCTACTCTGCCTTTCACCAACCACANAGGACGGGTGCATCGGCTTAGCACAAGGAATCCATAAGTGCGATTTCTGCAACTTCCCGCTTCATCTTTCCTCGGTGTGTGAACAGCGTTCTTATTGGAACTGAGTTATTGGACTGGAATGAACATGGATGCCAACGCTCTGTGTGTGATTGGCTCAACTGTTCCAACGTAGAACCTGAACTCTGAGGGCGTGCACGCATTTGTCACATCACCCGGTGTAACGTGTGGTGAGTAGTGAAGGAATGCCACTTTCTGATGCCGCATTGGGGTTATGGAGTTCCCTTCCTGGATTTCAGATGATAGCAGAGCTGCGCCTCAGTGCCGGGACTGCAGCACTGCAGCACCATCACAGCAGCACTGCAGCACCATTGCAGCACTGCAGTGCCATCACAGCATCACTGCAGCACCATTGCAGCACCGCAGCACCATCACAGCACCACTGCAGCACCGTCACAGCACCACTGCAGCACTGCAGCACCGTCACAGCATCACCGCAACACCATTGCAGCACTGCAGCACCATCACAGCACCACTGCAGTGCTGTCACAGCACCACTGCAGCACTGCAGCGCCATCACAGCACCACTGCAGCACTGCAGCGCCATCACAGCACCACTGCAGCACTGCAGTGCCGTCACAGCACCACTGCAGCACCGTCACAGCACCATTGCAGCACTGCAGCACCGCCACAGCACCACTGCAGCGCCATCACAGCACCACTGCAGCACTGCAGCACCGTGCTGTGCCCATCCCTGGCACCGACCCTCAGTGGCAGCAGCAGTGCAGCTGTGACAGGAGCATCCCGTCAGCCCCAGGATGGGCATTCCCTTCAGCCCATGGGTTCCTACAGATGGAGCTGCAAAGCTGCAGAGCTCCGGGTGCAGTGTGAGCACTGCAGAGGTGTTGGTGGCACAGTGGCAGAGTGGGGCGGTGATGCCCTTTGCATTGGTGACTGCTGGAATCTTTCTGTGCACACCAGAGATTTCTCCACACTGCGTTCTCACAGTGCTCATTGCAACTCTGGCATTGCCCTGAGTGCAGCACAGTGCAATGGGTGCGGGCTGTGGGACGCAGTCGGGGTGCTGAGCCGTTGGCCTTTGGGCTGTAGGAAATCCCCGGGCGGTGCTGCACAGCCCCCACTGTTCCGACCCTGCCCTGCATGCACAGTTCCCATGTCCGTGCAGCAATGTGCGCTCCGATGCCCACAGATCTATGGCAGTTCCTTTCCGTTCTCATTTCCATCCTTACATGTATGGAATTTGGTCTGTTTCAGCACTGCTGTCCTTCCTGGCTCGCTCTCCCCAGCCCCATTTACACGCTGTGCCGGCGGTTGTTGATCATGGCCACGATGTGCGACAGATCCAAACTCTTCATCATCACCTCCATGAACTCGTCGTCCTTCCTCGCTCCCTCCACAAATTCATCCAGGGAAAGTTCCCCTGTGGGGCACAGACAGAGCAGAGTGGGATGGAGGCTCCGGGGGGGTTCTGCCTTTCCCTGTGGGTGGACGTTTGGGGGCACTGCCAGCACTGCCTGCTCCTCCCTCTGCCATCAGCCAGGCCCAAAAAGGGACAAAGAAACCCTATAAAATGCACATGGATAAAATACAGCCAAGGGCTGAGTACAGGGAACGAATCCCATCCTACCCATTAGGTGTGATGTAGAAGAAAAGCTTCTCTGGAAAGTACGTGGCCTCGTGTGAGGAGATACAAAAGGAAAAGATGCACAGATGAAGCAGTAAGAGAAACCATAGGATCCCAGAATGGTTTGGGTTGGAAGAGACCTCAGGGATTGTTTGGTTCCAACCCCCGCCATGAGAGGGACACCTCCCATTAGAGTGGGCTTCTCACAGCCCCGTCCTGCATGGAAGCACAGACAGCTCTGTGGCATTGGGGCATCTCAGTGGAATGGCAGCAGGGCCTGGGATGGCAGCACAGCTGGGATGGCAGCAGGGCCGGGATGGCAGCAGGCCTGGGATGGCAGCACGGCTGGGATGGCAGCAGGGCCGGGATGGCAGCAGGGCCTGGGAGGGCAGCAGGGCCGGGATGGCAGCAGGGCCGGGATGGCAGCAGGCCTGGGATGGCAGCAGGGCTGGGATGGCAGCAGGGCTGGGAGGGCAGCAGGGCCGGGAGGGCAGCAGGGCCTGGGAGGGCAGCAGGGCCGGGATGGCAGCAGGGCCGGGATGGCAGCAGGGCCGGGATGGCAGCACGGCTGGGATGGCAGCAGGGCCGGAATGGCAACAGGGCCAGGATGGCAACAGGGCTGGGATGGCAGCAGGGCCGGGATGGCAGCAGGGCTGGGATGGCAGCAGGCCTGGGATGGCAGCAGGGCTGGGAGGGCAGCAGGGCCGGGAGGGCAGCAGGCCTGGGAGGGCAGCAGGCCTGGGAGGGCAGCGGGGCTGGGAGGGCAGCAGGGCCAGGATGGAAGCAGGGCTGGAATGGCAGCAGGGCCAGGAGGGCAGCAGGGCTGGGATGGCAGCAGGGCCAGGAGGGCAGCAGGGCCGGGATGGCAGCAGGCCTGGGATGGCAGCAGGGCCGGGAGGGCAGCAGGGCGTTTCTCACCATCTCCGTTCACATCGATTTTGTTGAAGACGCGGTTGGTGAACTCCTCTGCGCTCGTCTCGTGGTCACCACCATTGATGGCACGGATGGCCTGGAAGAGGAGAGCAGGATGGGAGCTGCAGTGTGTAAGGAAAACACAGCGGGAATCCTCAATCCTGCCAGCTGGCCCTGAGGGAAATGAGGGTCTAGAGTGTGGAAGGAGCAGGTCGGAACTGAGAGCTGCCCTACATCGGGTTGGGTGGAATGGAAGCACTGCTGATAGGGCAGAATTGGGATCCTGGGTGAAACTGCCTGAGTTTGGTCACCTGTGGGGCAGGGTGGAGGTGGAAGCCGACAGCTCTGCTGCCTTTGTGCTGAGCAGCGCTGCGTCCTGAGAGCTGTGGGGTAAATGTAGGTGTCCCTCTGGAACACAGGGACCAACCCAGCCAAGGGCGGGTTGTCATCGGTTGGGTGTGAAGGAAGATGGGGAAAGTACTCAGCCAGGGTCTGACAGGTTAAAGTAAAACGTGGTGTAACACCTTGCAGCGTGATAAGAAGGGGAAAACGAGGGAAAACAAGGAAAAACGAGGGGAGGAGGAGGGAAATGGCGGAAAACAAAAGAAAATGGAGGAAATAAACCAAAAGGAAGTGGAGAAAAAAACAACAACAAAAGAAAACAGAGAAAAAAACAACAAAAGAAAATGGAAAAACACAGAAGAAAACAAGGAAAAATTGGGGACATGAGGTGAAAATGGGGACGAACAAAAGAAAATGGGGAAGAAAAAGAAAAAAAAAACAAGGAAAAATGGGAATATGGGGAAAAACAAGGAAAAAAGAGGGAAAAAATGAGAAGATGGGGGAAACTGGGGGAAAACAGAGGAAAATTGGGGAAAGCATTTGATAATCAGAGGAAAAAATGGAAAATGGGAAATAAAAACAGTGGAAAATTGTGGGAAAAAAGAGGAAGAATGGAAAATAAGGGAAAACAATGGAAAACTTGGGAGAACTGGGGGTGAACAGGGAAAATAGGGGGAGGAGAGTGGAAAGCAGTGGAAAACAAGGAAAAAAGAGAGGAAATAATGGAAAAGGATAAAAATAGGCAAAAACAAGGGAATGCAAAGGGAAACCAGGGCAAATGAAGTGAAAACCAGAGAAAACAAGGGAAGACCAATGGGAAATGGGGAAAGAAGGGAAAAGAAAACTCTTGAATACATGGCAAAAGAGGGGAAAAGAAGGGGGGAAGAAGTGCTTCCTCTGTGAGGCTCTGGGAATATCACCTGGGGGAACCGCCCCATTTTCTATCTTTTCTCTTTATCTTCTTTTGCTCTTTCACTCTTTGTAGGAGCCATTGCCTAACACTTTCTTGCCTGTAATGCTTATTTATTGTAGTTAGCAAATTAGCCAATTTTAGCTCCAAGAAGAGTATTAGTTGTATTGGTTCTTCATTCTTTATTAGTTCGGCATCTTTCTAAGCTCCAGCAGAAGAGACCAAACGGAGACCCTCTGCTTGCTGCCATTAAGCCATTGCCTTTGTCCCAACCAAACCCGGCTATCAGCATCTGGCCCCCCCCAGGAAAGGCCCCGCTCCTCAAAGCGTCTGCCAGTCAGCTCCAGCTCATGGTGTGGACATTGAGGGGCTGACCCTAAAAGGAGGGACCGATGGAGGGCACTCCCTACATCTACTCCTCCTCTTTCCAGCTCCTGAATGGAGGTTGTGTTCTCAGCCACTGCTCCCAGGGAATGGGGATGGGCTGGGAGGGGATGGGCTGAGGGTGCGCTGGGGAGGGTCATGTTGGAGACTGGGAACAATCTGTGCTCTAAAGAGCAGTCAGCACTGCACAGCTGCCCAGGGCAGTGGGGAGTCCCCATCCCTGGGGGTGTCCCAGGACCACACGCTGGGGGCTCACCTTAATGATGTTGAGCAGCTCTTGGCGGTCAATGCAGCCGTTCCCATCCACGTCGTACAGCTTGAAGTACCAGCGCAGCTTCTGCTCCATCTTCCCACGCAGCACCAGGCTGAGGGCTGCCACGTACTCCATGAAGTCGATGTACCCATCCTGGGGCAGAACAAAGCAGGGACCCGCTCAGTGCCTCTGTGCCGTGATGAGGATGTGCTCCTCATCCGCGGAGCTGGAACCCGGCACCGCTCTGCGTTCCCGAGGTTTAAAGCCAGCTTAAATCTGGATTGGGAATCTCTGATCCATTCCTCTCACCATCATGCTCACTGTGTTTGGGTTTTGTCTCAGGATGATGGAGTCTGAATTGGAACCTGGCCTCAAGATGTGGTTCACCACAACACATGGAGCTCTGGGAGAGCTGTGAGCAGCGCTGCATCCCTGGGTGGGTGCTCACTTCTGAACCTCTCAAGGAAGGGCAGCAGGGAGGGGACAGCTTGCACAGGAACAAGAAACACAGCTGTTAATTAACAGAGCTGCTTCTCAGCGCTGTCATTACTGGGACACAGTGTTGGGAGGAGGAGCATTTGGGGAGACAGCCAGGGGTCTGGGAAGAGCCACGTGGGATTGATTGAATCCATGGAATGCCTGGAAACCACTTCCTCCAGAGTGTCATAAAGATTTATATGGTATTTGAGTCTAGAATTTGAGCCTTTACTGTGTGTATTCTTGAAGGACAACGAAAGGCCCAAGAAAGCTCCAGCTTTCAGCCTCACCTCCTTCCGCTGGCATCTCACAGGTCAAATGAGCTCAAACCAATTAACTCACTGCAGTGTTATCTCAAGATTCATAGGTGAACTTGTATGAGGCTGTTAGATATCGAGGAGTTACTCCTCATGTCTGTCACCTGTGTTGTTATTGGCACACACTGATTTGCCCCTTGTATTCTGCTGCCTTACACCAATGTCCTTTGGTGGTGTTGTAACAGAAGATCCCAAACTGCCCAATGCTGCAGGGGTTGGTGTGCTGTTAGGGGTCGTTACTGATGGTCTGGATGAGGGGATTGAGGGCATCCTCAGTAAGCAGGGATGTAAGTAAGTAAGGGTTGGTCTCTGTCCTCAGGGAATGGTGATGGGACGAGAGGGGACCACAGCATCACAGAATGGGTTGGAAGGGACCTCAAGGATCATGAAGCTCCAACACCCTTGCCACAGGCAGGGCCACCAACCTCCACATTTCATACCAGCCCAGGCTGCCCAGGGCCCCATCCAACCTGCCCTTCAAGACCTCCAGGGATGGACGGGGCATCCACAGCCTCTCTGGGCAGCTGTTCCAGCAAGAAACACCAACCGGGATGTGGTCAGGGCAGGAGGAAGTGCCATCTGTCACCTCCATAGGTAAGACCTTCTTTATCCCAGGCAACAGCAATAGGACAGGAGAGGATAGGCTGAGGGTGCGGTGGGGAGGGTCAGGTTGGAGATTGGGAACAATCTGTGCTCCAAAGAGCGGTCAGCACTGCACAGCTGCACAGGGCAGTGGGGAGTCCCCATCCCTGGGGGTGTTCAATGGCCACAGGGATGTGGCACTTGGGGACGTGGTCAGTGGGCACAGTGGGATGGGTTGGGGTTGCACTGGGGATCTCAGAGCTCTTTCCCAACCCGAATGATTCCACGATTCTCTGCTCCTCTGGCTCTAAAGGGCACGTCATTCCTCGCAGAGAACTCACCTTATTCATGTCGAAGGTACGGAACATCTGCTCGATGTACTCGTTGGCCTGGGGGTCCAACCCCCGCAGCCCGAAGAACTGCTTGAACTCGTGCTCTGTCAGCTGCCCGGAGGGACACTCCGTCATGAACTTCTTGTACCAGTGGTGGATCTCCACCGCCTGCAGGTCGTCCACCGTGGAGCTGTTGTTGTTCCCCATGGCCAGAAGAAGAACCCCGCAGGAATGGTCCTCCCTGTCCCGCTGCTCTCACAGCAGTGCCCCTTTGCTCCCGTCCACATTCAACATTAGTCCCAAAGTAAAAACCTCTGACCTTCCCCAAGCCCATTAGAAATGTTAATCTGCTTAGAGGCTGATTTATAGACCCCGAAGATTCATTGATACAAACATTCTGCTTAGAATGGAAAGAAGGTGTGAGATAATCCAGCAAAGCTCTGCTATTCCGGGAGCTGCACTGGGGTGAGGAGGTTAAGCAGATGCCTCAGAGCTGCACTGCTTTTGGACGTTGCCCTATTTTTAACCTTGGTATAATTAGACACCAAGATGAGATGGAAACGCTGCAAGGTGTGGGGTTTGGTGTGGGGTGAAGTTCTGCCCCTCTGTCTGGACTTATAGACTCGTAGGTCATGGGTAATTTGGTATTTAGGACCAAGAATGACCTATCAGCATCACTCCCTGTGGGAAAAGTCCTATCTCCACACACTGCACAGAAGAGCAGATGGGGAACCAAACCCTGCTGTGGCTCTGCTGGCCCCAGAATGGCTATAGAGGGGCAGCCAACCCTTGCAGAACCCATCAGCACAAAGTGGGGGGAGAACAAAGCGTTGATGTCAGGGAACACGATTAATGAGAGAAAATCAACCCCTGCCCCAGCTTCTCCTGGAGCTGCCATAGGGGAGGTGACACCCATCTCCTGGAGCCAGCAGGACTGGTCAGCTGAGCTCCTGGCTGGGGGTCACTGCCCGGGGTGTGGGAAGTGCTGTGGGGGTGGAGACGGGCAATGGGGGACTGCACAGGACTGGCTGCCTTTAAAGGTCTCATCCAACGGAACTGTTCTATTCCTATTCTAGTCTAGTCTAGTCTATTCCCATCCCATCCCATCCCATCCCATCCCATCCCATCCCATCCCATCCCATCCCATCCCATCCCATCCCATCCCATCCCATTCCATTCCATTCCATTCCACCCCATTCCGTTCCACTCCATTCCATTCCACCCCATTCTGTTCAAACCCATTCCATTCTATTTTATTCCTGTTCCACTCTATTCTATCCTATCCCATTCTATGTTATTCCCGTTCCATTCTTATCCCATTCTATCCCATCCCATCCCATCCTATTCCCATTCCTATTCTATCCCATTCCATTCCACCCCATTCCGTTCCATTCCATTCTGTTCCATCGCATTCCATTCCATTCCATTCCATCCCATTCCATCCCATTCCGTTCCACCCCATTCCGTTCCACCCCATTCCGTTCCACTCAATTCCATTCCACCCCATTCCGTTCCACTCAATTCCATTCCACCCCATTCCATTCCATTCCATCCCATTCCATCCCATTCCATCCCATTCCGTTCCACCCCATTCCATTCCACCCCACCCCATTCCATTCCATTCCATTCCATTCCATTCCATTCCATTCCGTTCCGTTCCGTTCCATCCCATTCCGTTCTGTTCCATCCCATCCCATCCCATCCCATCCCATCCCATCCCATCGTGTTCCATCCCATCCCATTCCATCCCATTCCATTCCTATTCTATCCCATTCCATTCTATTCAAACCCATTCCATTCTATTTTATCCCCATTCCACTCTATTCTATCCCATTCCATTCTATTTTATTTCCGTTCCTTTCCTACCCCATTCTATCCCATCCCATCCCATCCTATTCCCATTCCTAGTCTATTCTATCCCATCCCATCCCACCCCACCCCAATTCCAACCCCCCCCTCCAGACGAGGGGCTCTGCTTTCTGTGCACATCCTCACATGGAGCTGTGTACGTGTGTCAGCATGCAGTCCTGTGCTCACCAGCAAACAGCAGTGCGGGGCAGCCCCAAACACGTGGATTGATTTGGGAACCAGGAGTGTGTCTGTATGGGGCAGGGGGCTGTATAGGGCTGTATGGGGCCATACAGCGCACTGTGCTATACAGAGTATGGGATATAGGGCTGTATGGGAATGTGTGCAGTATGGGGCTGTATGGGATATGGGGCTGCATGGGACTCTGTAGGGTACGGGGTTTATGGGAGTAAAGAGCTGTATGGGGACGCAGGGCTGTATGGGGAACCATAGTGTTGTATGGGACCATGGAAGTGTATGGTGTCACAGGGCTGTATGGTCACACAGGGCTGTATGGGGGGTATAGGGCTATATGGGGGGGGGGTATAGGGCTGTCTGGGGCCAATGAGCTGTGTGGGGTACAGGGCTGTATGGGAGCAAGGAGCTGTATGGGGTCATGGGGTTGTATGGGGACAAGGGGCTGAATGGGGCCAAGGAGCTATATGGGAGCATAGGGCTGTATGGCGTCATGGGGCTGTCTGGGGGCCACAGGACACTATGGGGTCACGGGGCTGTATGTGGGCAGGGGGCTGCAGGGGGCTGTATGGGGCTGTATGGCTCCACGTGCGTACGGCATGAGGTAACAGTTTGAGCAGAGCCAACCCCCATTCACGTTCTCCAGGGCGCATTAACGGAGCGTAATGAGGATGAAAGTGAAATAAAATAGCCGTAGGCAGCTGGTAATTAGACAAATTGCTCTCTCCCTCCTAATTAAAGCGAAACAAAGCCGGAAGCGGTCACGGGGAGGTCGGGAGCCGGGGGCGGACGGGGGCGTGGCCACGAAGGGGGCGTGGCCGTCCGTACAGGGTAAGGCCCCGCCCTCCGCCTCGGCTGACCATTCGCTTCCTTGTTATGGGGCGGGGCTTCGGGGCCCGGCTCGGGATTGGCGGTTTAGTGCCACGTGTCCGCAACCAGCTGTGGGCGGTCTCCTCATCTTCGCAGCTGATTGGCTGTCCTGCCTCAGGGGCTGGGTTAGAGGCCGGAAGCCGCGGCGGCGCGTTCCGGTGCTGAGGTGGCTGTGGTGGGTTGGGCTGTGCCGGTGTGCAGCGGTGCGGTAGGTCGGTGCTCTCTCCTCGTGCTTTGGTGCTGTGCTGCGGCTGCGGGCCGTTCCTGCACGGCCCCGGGATGCGTTCAGTCCGCTGGGGTCCGGGGTGGGGAAGCGGGCGGCCTCGCGGGGCGGCGGGGAGCGGCGGTCGGGGCCTGAGGCGCTGCTGCGGTCCGCGTCTCAGAGGCCCTGAGCTGTGCCCGGAGCTGCGGGGCGGCAGCAGCGCCCGCCTGCCTCCGGGAGAAGGAAAAAAGCAAAGAACTGAAGTTAATGTGTGTATAATGCAGCCACAGTGGGGCGAACGAGGGGAAAGGAACTGCCGAGAGCCGTATCTGTGACTGATCTGTAGAAATGGGGATGGATGTGTGCTGCCTTTGTCACTTGTGTGCAAAAAGTGGAGGTCTGTCATGAAGTCACTGCGAGCCCAGAGGGGCAGGGGAGCCCCACTGCAATCACAGAACCGTAGAATGGCTGAAAAGGACCACAAAGATCCAGTTCCAACCCCCTGCTGTGTGCAGGGTCGCCAACCAGCAGACCAGGCTGCCCAGAGCCGCATCCAGCCTGGCCTTGAATGCCTGCAGAGCTGGAGCATCCACAGCCTCCTTGGGCAACCTGTTCCAGCGCGTCACCACCCTCTGCATGAAAAGCTTCCTCCTGATATCCAACCTAAACCTCCCCTGTCTCAGTTTAAAACCATTCCTTCTTGATCAGTGTGAGCCCATAGGAGTGGTAGAACCCCTCTGCAATCAGTGTGAGCCCAGAGGAGCAGTGGCTGCTTGCTGCCAGCGGTGCTGTTTGCACACTGGGTGAGGCGGTGGAGCTGTGCACTGAGCTGTGTGCATCCTGTTTGCTGAGTGCTGTTTATGAGGGAGTTGGTCAGCCCTGTGTGATTCCTTCCTGCCCTATGCTCAGCTTTAGCACAGTGCTTGGCATTATTTCCCACAGTGCTTTCCTCAAGAACTGGCTTCTCGTGGCTCTGGCAGCGGTTCTGTTCTCTGGGGGAAGAGGGGCTGTGTCTCTGGGCCCAAAGGGGTGGAAGTGGGGTTAACCCCCACTGCTGGCTGTTCACCAGCAGCACTCCCCAGGGCTCAGGATTGGGGCAGTTTTAGCAGCTTTGTCAGTGATCTGCATGAGGTGGTCTAGTGCCCCCTCGGAGGTTTGCAGATGGTACCAACTTAGGCAGGATCATTTATCTGCCTGGGGTTAGGAGTCATAGAATCATAGAACCCTTAGAGTTGGAGGGGACCTTTAAAGGCCATCTGGTCCGATTCCCCTGCAATGCACAGGGACATCACAGCTCCTTCAGGTCGCCCAGGGCCTGCTCCAGCCTGGCCTTGACAGTCTTGAGGGATGGGGCTTCAACCACATCTCTGGGCAGCCAGTTCCAGTGCCTCACCACCCTCACTTTGAAAGACTTTTTCCTTATATCATGGAATCATAAAGTCACAGAATGGCCTGGCTTGAAAAGGACCACAATGCTCATCAGTTCCAACCCCCTGCTATGTACAGGGTCGCCAGCCACCAGCCCAGGCTGCCCAGAGCCACATCCAGCCTGGCCTTGAATGCCCCCAGGGATGGGGCATCCACAACCTCAAACATTATATCCAGGCTAAATCTGCACTCTTTAAGCTTGAAGCCATTTCCCCTTGTCCTGTCACCACAGACTCTGCTCGAGAGCCTGTCCCCTTCTGTCCTGTAGCTCCCCTTTGGGTACTGGAAGGAAAATCTGCAGATTGATCTGGATGGGATGGATGGATGCCGTTCAGCAAGGCCAATTGCAGCGTCCTGTGCCTGGGTNTTCCACCCCATTCCGTTCCACTCAATTCCATTCCACCCCATTCCATTCCATTCCATCCCATTCCATCCCATTCCATCCCATTCCGTTCCACCCCATTCCATTCCACCCCACCCCATTCCATTCCATTCCATTCCATTCCATTCCATTCCATTCCGTTCCGTTCCGTTCCATCCCATTCCGTTCTGTTCCATCCCATCCCATCCCATCCCATCCCATCCCATCCCATCGTGTTCCATCCCATCCCATTCCATCCCATTCCATTCCTATTCTATCCCATTCCATTCTATTCAAACCCATTCCATTCTATTTTATCCCCATTCCACTCTATTCTATCCCATTCCATTCTATTTTATTTCCGTTCCTTTCCTACCCCATTCTATCCCATCCCATCCCATCCTATTCCCATTCCTAGTCTATTCTATCCCATCCCATCCCACCCCACCCCAATTCCAACCCCCCCCTCCAGACGAGGGGCTCTGCTTTCTGTGCACATCCTCACATGGAGCTGTGTACGTGTGTCAGCATGCAGTCCTGTGCTCACCAGCAAACAGCAGTGCGGGGCAGCCCCAAACACGTGGATTGATTTGGGAACCAGGAGTGTGTCTGTATGGGGCAGGGGGCTGTATAGGGCTGTATGGGGCCATACAGCGCACTGTGCTATACAGAGTATGGGATATAGGGCTGTATGGGAATGTGTGCAGTATGGGGCTGTATGGGATATGGGGCTGCATGGGACTCTGTAGGGTACGGGGTTTATGGGAGTAAAGAGCTGTATGGGGACGCAGGGCTGTATGGGGAACCATAGTGTTGTATGGGACCATGGAAGTGTATGGTGTCACAGGGCTGTATGGTCACACAGGGCTGTATGGGGGGTATAGGGCTATATGGGGGGGGGGTATAGGGCTGTCTGGGGCCAATGAGCTGTGTGGGGTACAGGGCTGTATGGGAGCAAGGAGCTGTATGGGGTCATGGGGTTGTATGGGGACAAGGGGCTGAATGGGGCCAAGGAGCTATATGGGAGCATAGGGCTGTATGGCGTCATGGGGCTGTCTGGGGGCCACAGGACACTATGGGGTCACGGGGCTGTATGTGGGCAGGGGGCTGCAGGGGGCTGTATGGGGCTGTATGGCTCCACGTGCGTACGGCATGAGGTAACAGTTTGAGCAGAGCCAACCCCCATTCACGTTCTCCAGGGCGCATTAACGGAGCGTAATGAGGATGAAAGTGAAATAAAATAGCCGTAGGCAGCTGGTAATTAGACAAATTGCTCTCTCCCTCCTAATTAAAGCGAAACAAAGCCGGAAGCGGTCACGGGGAGGTCGGGAGCCGGGGGCGGACGGGGGCGTGGCCACGAAGGGGGCGTGGCCGTCCGTACAGGGTAAGGCCCCGCCCTCCGCCTCGGCTGACCATTCGCTTCCTTGTTATGGGGCGGGGCTTCGGGGCCCGGCTCGGGATTGGCGGTTTAGTGCCACGTGTCCGCAACCAGCTGTGGGCGGTCTCCTCATCTTCGCAGCTGATTGGCTGTCCTGCCTCAGGGGCTGGGTTAGAGGCCGGAAGCCGCGGCGGCGCGTTCCGGTGCTGAGGTGGCTGTGGTGGGTTGGGCTGTGCCGGTGTGCAGCGGTGCGGTAGGTCGGTGCTCTCTCCTCGTGCTTTGGTGCTGTGCTGCGGCTGCGGGCCGTTCCTGCACGGCCCCGGGATGCGTTCAGTCCGCTGGGGTCCGGGGTGGGGAAGCGGGCGGCCTCGCGGGGCGGCGGGGAGCGGCGGTCGGGGCCTGAGGCGCTGCTGCGGTCCGCGTCTCAGAGGCCCTGAGCTGTGCCCGGAGCTGCGGGGCGGCAGCAGCGCCCGCCTGCCTCCGGGAGAAGGAAAAAAGCAAAGAACTGAAGTTAATGTGTGTATAATGCAGCCACAGTGGGGCGAACGAGGGGAAAGGAACTGCCGAGAGCCGTATCTGTGACTGATCTGTAGAAATGGGGATGGATGTGTGCTGCCTTTGTCACTTGTGTGCAAAAAGTGGAGGTCTGTCATGAAGTCACTGCGAGCCCAGAGGGGCAGGGGAGCCCCACTGCAATCACAGAACCGTAGAATGGCTGAAAAGGACCACAAAGATCCAGTTCCAACCCCCTGCTGTGTGCAGGGTCGCCAACCAGCAGACCAGGCTGCCCAGAGCCGCATCCAGCCTGGCCTTGAATGCCTGCAGAGCTGGAGCATCCACAGCCTCCTTGGGCAACCTGTTCCAGCGCGTCACCACCCTCTGCATGAAAAGCTTCCTCCTGATATCCAACCTAAACCTCCCCTGTCTCAGTTTAAAACCATTCCTTCTTGATCAGTGTGAGCCCATAGGAGTGGTAGAACCCCTCTGCAATCAGTGTGAGCCCAGAGGAGCAGTGGCTGCTTGCTGCCAGCGGTGCTGTTTGCACACTGGGTGAGGCGGTGGAGCTGTGCACTGAGCTGTGTGCATCCTGTTTGCTGAGTGCTGTTTATGAGGGAGTTGGTCAGCCCTGTGTGATTCCTTCCTGCCCTATGCTCAGCTTTAGCACAGTGCTTGGCATTATTTCCCACAGTGCTTTCCTCAAGAACTGGCTTCTCGTGGCTCTGGCAGCGGTTCTGTTCTCTGGGGGAAGAGGGGCTGTGTCTCTGGGCCCAAAGGGGTGGAAGTGGGGTTAACCCCCACTGCTGGCTGTTCACCAGCAGCACTCCCCAGGGCTCAGGATTGGGGCAGTTTTAGCAGCTTTGTCAGTGATCTGCATGAGGTGGTCTAGTGCCCCCTCGGAGGTTTGCAGATGGTACCAACTTAGGCAGGATCATTTATCTGCCTGGGGTTAGGAGTCATAGAATCATAGAACCCTTAGAGTTGGAGGGGACCTTTAAAGGCCATCTGGTCCGATTCCCCTGCAATGCACAGGGACATCACAGCTCCGTCAGGTCGCCCAGGGCCTGCTCCAGCCTGGCCTTGACAGTCTTGAGGGATGGGGCTTCAACCACATCTCTGGGCAGCCAGTTCCAGTGCCTCACCACCCTCATTGTGAAAGACTTGTTCCTTATATCATAGAATTATACAATCACAGAATGGCCTGGGTTGCAGAATGGCCCACAGTGCTCATCAGTTCCAACCCCCTGCTATGTGCAGGGTCGCCAGCCACCAGCCCAGGCTGCCCAGAGCCACATCCAGCCTGGCCTTGAATGCCTGCAGGGATGGGGCATCCACAACCTCAAACCTTATATCCAAGCTAAATCTACACTCTTTAAGCTTGAAGCCATTTCCCCTTGTCCTGTCACCACAGACTCTGCTCGAGAGCCTGTCCCCTTCTTTCCTGTAACTCCCCTTTGGGTACTGGAAGGAAAATCTGCAGATTGATCTGGATGGGATGGATGGATGCCGTTCAGCAAGGCCAATTGCAGCGTCCTGTGCCTGGGTNCTCCCCTTTGGGTACTGGAAGGAAAATCTGCAGATTGATCTGGATGGGATGGATGGATGCCGTTCAGCAAGGCCAATTGCAGCGTCCTGTGCCTGGGTCATTGCAACCCCATGCAGCAGTGTTGGCCTGGGGAAAAGTGCCTGGAGGAAAAGGAGCTGGGGGTGTTGGTTGGCAGCTGTTCTTGAGCCAGCATTGTGCCCAGTTGGCCAAAAGGCCAACAGCATCCTGGCTGGTAGCAGCAGCAGTGAGGGCAGCAGAGCAGGTTGTGCCCGTCCCTTTGTATGGCAGTGCTGGGGCCGCAGCTCAGTGCTGTGTCCTGTTTGGTGCCTTTCTCTCTACAAGGAAGTAAGTTGGAGGATTGTGCTCAACAAATGAGGGACTGGAGAAGAAGAGCTCTGAGCAGCGACTGAGGGAATCCAGGTGGTCCCATCTGGGGAAGTGGAGGCTGAGGAGGAGCTCATTGCTCTACGACTGCCTGACAGGACGCTGCAGCGAGGAGGGGCCGTCTCTGTTTTCAGGTGATGAGTGATGGAATGCAAGGGATCGGCCTCAAGCTGTGCCAGGAAAGGTTTAATCTGGACATTGGGAAGAGTGCCTCCATGGTCAGGGTGGTGAGGGGCTGCGATGTAAGCGGTGCTGTCACCACCCTGCAGGTATCGAAGGGATGGTGGATGTGGCACTGAGGGATGTGGCTTAGTGGTGGGGTCTGTTAGTGTCAGCTGCTGGTTGGACTCAATCTTAGAGGTCTTTTCCAACCTGAATGACTCAGTGGTGACCAACAAAAGGAAGCGCAGGCACTGGGCTGTTTCTGCCCCATGTCAGTGAGAGCAGTGTGTGTGCTGACCTGGCTTTGGACTGCAATTCTGCTGTTCCTGGGGTGGTGCAGAGGTGATGGAGCCAAGCTGCAGTGGTGCCCATGGATGTGATGAGGCAGTGGGCACAAACTGGAATGCAGGAAATCACCTCTGAACACCACAAAGTGTCATTTGCTGTGTGGTGACGGAGCCTCAGCACAGCCCGGGGCAGCTGTGGAGTTCCCCTCCTTGGGAAGCTGCCTGGGTCTGACCTGGAGTAGAGGCTGAGCACATTTGTGACTGAGAAGCTGCTGCCTCTCTGTGTGGGAAGAGCAGATTCATCCTCCTCAAACACTGCTGGTGGTCACAGAGGCATTTTTGTGTTCCGTGTCTTTAAAGGAGCCTTTTCTGTTCTGGCTTGGTGAGCAGTTAATGGTGAAAGAAGAGATTTCCCTGTAAGCCTGTGTTCCTTTGGAGCTCCATGACGGGTGCAGGCCAGCTGGGATGCGTGTGAAGTGCTGGCGCTGTGTTTGCTGGCTGTTACACTGATATAAAACACGTGCACTGCTAGCTTTATTGCGCTGTCCTTCACCAGAATTGTCACCTCTAGAACAGGAGTCCAAGGCCTGCCTTCTTGCTTCACTGATTGCTTCCCAAGCATTCTGTTCTGCAGGCTGCAGAGGCTGAGTTTGTGCCCTAAAAGGACTGGAAATCAGGGTGTGTGTCTGCAAGGACAGGAGAAATCATATTTTCCAAACAAGGAAGACTTTCCACTTTCTGTGCTTCTTGCAGATGAGTGACTGTGTTAGACCCAGAGTGTGCTGTGTAGGAAGGTTTTATCTCCTTACTGCCCAACAAATTGGTTTTCTTCTCTTCTGCCTCCCAGGACCCACGAGATAACAGGAATGGTGTGAAGGAGCAGCACTGCCCTGGAAACCTCCCCCTCCTGAACAAGCAGCCCTGTGAGCTCCTCAGTCCATGAAGGAGGTTGGTGTTCACGTGGCCTTTTTGCTTCCTGATAGGGAAACACAGATTAGCACACTTAGCTTAAAGTCAGGTGCTTGGAAGCTGTGACTGTGGTGTTCTCTGCCTTGTTGGTGCTTCCATGCTTTAAGTGGCAATGTGAGTGGAAGGGTTTGTTTGCAGAGATAAAGGAGGTTGAGAATGGGCGTATGGCCAGCTGGAGAAGCCTCCTTCTGGCTAAACAGAGACTTCAAAACTTGATGTAAGCTTGAGTTTGTATCTGACGTGCTACTTGCCCTGCTGCAGTCAGGCTGGAGCAGGGAGAGCTGTAAGCAAACTAAAAGCTCTTTCTGCCTCCTCCCTCCAAGCAATGTGTGGGGATGGGAGTCACGTTCAGCCTGTGGTGCTTCACCTCTGCTCTCCTTCATCCTCTCTCTGCTCTGAGGTCCCTCCTATGGGATGCCTTCCTTCCCAAACTGACCTCAGGCTTCCCACAGGAATGGATGGCTCCACTGTGAGGCCCCTCGGGCTGCAGCCCCTCCCCATTGACGTGCTCCAGGATAGACTTACCTGCATGGGCTGCACTCAGGCCTGAGGCCAACTCCTGCAGGGCCTTTCTGTGGGCTGCAGCCTCTTTAGGCCACATCTGCCTGCTCTGCACTGGGCTCCTCTCCACAGCCTGCAGGGAACTTCTGTTCCACGCCTGGAGCACCTCTTGCCCTCCTCCTGCACCCACCTTGGTGTTCTCTCCATGTTCTCTCTCTGAGTGCTGCAGCATTTCTTCCCCTTTCCTCAGTCTGCTGTCCCAGAGGTGCTCAGCATCCAGGGCTGTCTGTGCCATGAAGCAGCTCCTGCACTCTGACAGAGGCCCTCCCACTGCCCAAACCTTGTCACACAAACCCAGTGCAGTTCCTGAGGGTTTCTGCCCTTTGTGGCTGAACCCTGGCAGGCAGCTCAGCACCACGCAGCTGCTTGCTCTCCCTCCCTAGGCGGGATGGGGAGGAGGGCTGCTGAACTAAGCCACGGTGCTCTCTTGGCAGAGGAGCTGCATTCTCCATAAGCCTGATCAGTGTGGAGGGATGCCTTTTTTTTCCCCATCACTTTTGGCTGCATCCTGACTCTTTGCTTTGTTTCAGGCTGAAGATGCTGAGCCGTTTGTCAGGTTTGGCAAATACTGTCCTACAAGAGCTTTCTGGTGATGGTGCAGATGCAGCTACTGAGTCTGAGTCCTCTGTCATTGTGAGTATGCTGCAGTGGAAAGACTTCCAGAGCTGACATAGGATTAGTTTGGGGAGTATGAACTGTCTGGCTGCAGTGAGAGCTATTTCCTCCTTCACTGCTGAGTGCTGAAGTGAGCTACTGAGCCAGCATTCCACTCTGCTGCTGCATTCCCAACATCTTAAGTCAGCACTTACGTGGGGCAAACCAAAACCTACTTAAGCTTCTAAATCTCAAAGTGATGCTAGAAGGAGTTTTAGAATGAGAACGAAGGAAGATTTTCAAGTGTTAGTGGTTCTGTGCAGCAGGAAGGGCAGCTCTGCACAGCTGGGTGCCAGGAGGAGACTCTGGGCTGCATGCTGCCCTTTAGCACCTCGGGCAGGGCAGAGCACTGGGTGGTGGCATCTCCTGGGAGCCCCTCACTCCAGCTTTCCTGTGTTCATTGAAGATGCTTGCATTCTTTGTTTGTTTTTTTTCCCCTTATACATAGAATGATAGAGTGGCCTGAGTTGCAAAGGCCCACAATGCTCATCTCATTCCAACCCCCTGCTATGTGCAGGGCTGCCAACCAGCAGACCAGGGGTCGCCCAGGGCCTGCTCCAGCCTGGCCTTGACGGTCTTGAGGGATGGGGCTTCAACCACATCTCTGGGCAGCCAGTTCCAGTGCCTCACCACCCCCACTGTGAAAGACTTTCTCCTTATATCATAGAATCATAGAGTCACAGAATGGCCTGGGTTGCAAAGGCCCACAATGCTCATCAGTTCCAACCCCCTGCTATGTGCAGGGTCACCAACCACCAGCCCAGGCTGCCCAAAGCCACATCCAGCCTGGCCTTGAATGCCTGCAGGGATGGGGCATCCACAGCCTCTTTTTCCCAAGGATCTCCTCCCACTGTTTCACATAACCACACACAGTTCTGTAGGCTGCATGAAGTGTTTGCAAGGAACAAGAAGGCAGCGTTTAGGAGCGGACCTGAAGGTGACATCTGGATCTGTGCTGTGCTCAGTCTGGACTTTGCTCCTCCAGAGCCCCCTTCTCACTGTTTCAGGTAGAGCCTTCAGAGCTGGCAGGGGGAGGCATGGAGGAGGCGCCGGAGGACTTGTTGGAACGCTTGGCACAGACTGAAAGGCTGGTTGTGCAGCTGAAGGATTTGATCCGAGAGAAGGACGCCCTGCTCCAGCAAAAGGAAACTGTGCTCAAGGTATCAGCTCCTTTACCAAGGACCTACCAGCACGTGTGAAATGCTGTGTCAGCTTTCTGTGCGGGCCACGTTGTGTTTTCTTCTGCCGTTGAGGTGCCTGCACTACTGAAGGCGTCAGTTTCACAGGGTCTTGGGATTCCCAATAGCGGGCCCCAACCGAAGGGATGTGGGATTGCTTCTGTGCCCTTTGCTTAGGTGTAGCTGCCTCTAAGGTAAAGACATGGCATCCACGTGCCGTGCATGTTTGGAGTTGTCATTGCTCTAATCTGATATCTGTTATGTGAGTGGGTTTTTTTGCCTCCAGTTCAGAGCATTTGAGACCAACCAGGCTGTGCTGCAGCCTCCCAGCACTCCGGTGGTTTGCAGCACTTAAACAAATTTATGCACTGCTTATCCTGAGGCAGTGCAGGAGAGGAAGTGCTGAGGGGCTGCGTGTTGTAGAGGAAGTCAAATTTAGCTTGTTCTGCCTGCTGGGAGATGGCCCTTGAGTGGTCCAACCCCTGCAGGGAAACTGCTGGAGCAGAATCATAGAATGGTTTGGTTTGGAAGGGACCTCAAGGATCATGAAGCTCCAACCCCCCCCACCACAGGCAGGGCCACCAACCTCCCCATTTCAGACCAGCCCAGGCTGCCCAGGGCCCCATCCAACCTGCCCTTCAACACCTCCAGGGATGGACGGGGCATCCACAGCCTCTCTGGGCAGCTGTTCCAGCACCTCACCACTCTCACACTAAACAACTTCCCCTTGACATCCAACCTCAGTCTGCCCTCCCTCAACTCCAACCCATTTCCCCTTGTCCTGCTGTTATCTCCCCTTCCCAAGAGCTGACTCCCCTCCTGTTTGTAGGCTCCCTTTAGGTAGAAGCCTGCAACTATTTTGCTGTCTGTGGCTCTTCAGAGCAAGTTTGTTTCCTGAATGTTTTAATTAGCATTGGTGGTGAGAAGGTTTGGGCAAGGAGGCAGGCTGACAAAACTGCAGCTTTATGAGTGGTGCTTTCAGGGTAATGGGCAGCTCTGGGGTTTGAAGCACAGCCTGTTTGTGTTCTTCTCTTCCAGGAGGAACGCGAGGCTGCAGATGCAAAGCTGATGAAGCTGAAACTTCAGGCCAAAGCCAAGCTGGCATCTCTGAACAAACGCATCGAGGAGCTGACAGAGAAGGGCCCTCAGCTGCCTGCACAGGCCGTGCCAGAAGAGCACGTGTGTGCTAAGGTTGGCAGAACGGGGCTGCTTCAAAGGTGTTGCTTCTGCAGATAGTCTGGGCTTGCCCTGTGTTGTAGTTGTAGGTTGTAGGTCCCTTCTCTTTGTTGTTAGCAGGACATTCTTAGTCCCAGCAAGGATGTCTGCTGCAGGAAGCTGATCTGTCCAGCTTCTCCGTACTGCAGACCTCCCTGGGGTGCACAGCTTGATCTCCTCAAGGATATGGGTCAGTTTCACACTGGGTGCCTTCAGTACTCCCTTATGGTGAAGTTCTTGCAGAAATCACATCTGTGTGTGAGCTGTAGGTTTCCAAAGGTGACCTGTTCTGATAGCACAGCAAAAGAAAGGGGAGGCAGGCTGGAATACAAGACAGAAGGAGTAGTTGAAAGGCAGTAACTTAAATGTATGATGGTGTTTCCAAGCTGTGTATCTTCCTGTGCCTCTGCAGTGCTTCATGGTAAACAGGAACTGTTTGTGTGGACCTGGGTGAGAGTAGGGGCAGGAATGTCCCATGCCAGGACGTTAAAGAAGCTGCTGACTGCTGTTAGGAGCTACCACAGGCACTGCTGAATTCGTCAGAGCTTTCACACCATCTTTTTAGACAAACTCTGTATGAGTTGGAAAGGGGAGTGGGATGGAAGCCCAAAGAGGTCACTGCACATTGGGTGATCTTCACTGAGCCAAGGAGGATAAAGGGGATTAGAAACACTGGGGAGAGAAAAACAAGTTAAGAACTGTAAGGAAAGTCAAAAGGTGAGTGTGAGTGATGTGAAAATGTGAGCTCTTAGGGGTGGCCACTGATTGAAAACCACCTGAAAGACAACCCTGAGAAGCTGTTGGTCAAAGGTTTGTAGGGTCACAAAGGGCAAGCCCTGTTTCACAAACTGCACCTTCCTTTAAGGTGAGCTCCCCACCCAGCTGACCAAGGGCTGGTGTCTGGTTTTTGGATTGCAGTATACCTTTGAGGCTGTTTCTCACTGTATCCTTCTGGACAGAGCATCAGCATGTGGTAGCCAAAAGCACAGTGCAGTGGGTGAGCAGTTGGCTGACAAGTGGGGTTCCATCAGCCTGCAGGGGTTCTGCAGGGCTCAGTTTTAGGGCCACGTCTCTTTGATGCTGTTGTCAATGACTTAAATGTCCTGAAGGCATGCTAAGTGAGGTTGTGACAGCGCTGAGCCAAGCTTAGAAGAAACATAATTTCCTCTTAGAGCTGAGCCAGGAAGGTGGGCACCACGAAGGTGGCACAGCTATTGAAGTGAGGGGGCTTTACTGGCTAAGGAATGAAGTGAGAAAGGAAAGAAGTAAAGAGGTTTTTGTTTGTAAGCAGTAAAAAATCAGCATTTGGTTCCAAGGCAAATGCAGCAGTGTTTGTTTTTTTGGTTTTCAGAATGGACAGCAGTACCAACAGGTTTCTGTCTTTAGGTTTCTTTTCTTCCTGATTCTTTCTTGCAGTGTCAGAATAACCAAAATGCAAGAGAAGAGCAAAGGGACGAAGCTGAAGGTCTGGAGGAGCAGCTCAGGGAGCAAGGAGAGACTGTTAGGGATCTGAAGGAGCAGCTGGCTTCAGCCTAGATGAATCTGAAGGATGCTGAAATCAAATATGCCTCACAGGTACACAAAAAAACGCTGCTTTCCTCTGATGATGTTTCTCACCCCACCCTTACACTGTTGTAATTCATGAGAGAGGGTTATTCCTGGTGCTGCTGCTGGTGGGGATGTGCCCAAATCCAGCAGTCTTGGCAGAAACCAGACTGCCAGGGCTGCACCAGGTCCACCTGAGAGCACTGCTCCTGGCAGCTGTGTGCACAGCGTGTGCATCGTGTGTGCGCAGACAGCCATACATGCAGCACTTGTATGAGAGCACACAGAGGACCTGATTTTTCTCTCTGTTAGCTCAGATGAGAGAATGGTGAGAATATGCACAGCAGCAGGTTGTGGGTCCTCCCAGCAGCCGTGCTCAGGCACTCAGTCTGCCCAGTAACCAGCCCTTGAACCCCAGTCTCCCCAGTTCCTGGCATGTGGATGTGCAAAACCGTAGGGTCTGTGGTCCTGTTCCACCTGTAGGCACAGAGCTGCTGGGCTTGCACACGTGCACAGAGCTGACTTGCATTCCCCTGGTCCCTCCAGCAGCCAGCCCTCCGTGCTGCTCTCCTTGGAGAGGTGCGGATACACACAGACACTCGTAATACACAGCTGCACACCCTTCTCTCTGCTCACTGGCTCCCTGCTGTCTACCCCTCAGAGATGTGAAAATACACAGAAGCAGGCCTTGCTCTTAGAGCCTCCGGAGGTGCTGTGGTCCCTCTGGTATAGCTGGAGCTCCCTTGGCCATCCAGCAGCCATGTCTGCTTGTGATCTTGACCTTGGGTGCTATTCCCCATCTTCCCCTTTTGAGGGAGGGGATCTGCCCCTCTGCTCTGCACTGAAAGACCTCACCTGGAGCACAGAGTCCAGATGGGGAGTCCTCAGCACAGGGGAGACACATACCTGTTGGAGTGCATCCAGAGGAGGGCCACAAAAATGATCCAAGGGATGGAACAGCTCTCCTGTGAGGACAGGCTGAGAGCTGGGGCTGTGCAGCATGGAGAGGAGAAGGCTGCGAGGGGAGCTGAGAGTGGCCTGTCAGCATCTACAGGGGAGCTGCAGGAAGGAAGGGGACAGAATATTGAGCAGGGTCTGTGGTGATAGAACAAGGGGAATGGCTTCAGGCTCAAGGAGGGGAGATTGAGGTGGGATATAAGGAAAAAGTCCTGCACAGTGAGGCTCTGGCACAGATTGCCCAGAGATGTGGTGGGTGCTCCGTCCCTGGAGGCTTTCAAGGCCAGGCTGGGTCAGGCCCTGGGCAGCCTGATGGAGCTGTGGTGTCCCTGTGCATTGCAGGGGAGTTGGGTTAGATGCCTTTAAAGGTCCCTTCCAACTCCCAAGGATTCTGTGGTTGTGCTTACCATGTCATCTGGCTTGCAGTTAGCTGGTGCTGATGCACTCAGCTGCATGCTCTCACTTGCTCCAGTTGCCAGCACTGCAGGCACGTGAGCTCTTCGGCCCCCAGCCTGACTCTGATGAGAGGCTCTCAGACCCATTTCCCCTTGGAGGACAGAAAGCGTTTCCCACATAAAAGAAAAAGAATTAGAAATAGAATTCAATAAGACAGAGTGCTGATCAGATGCAGGGTGCGGCCAGGCAGGCGTGTCCACCAGCTGCTGTTACACACTGCTTGCTTTTTTAATACCATTGCCATTTATTCCATGTCTGCTCCTCCCCACACATCCTGGATCCATGCACTTCCGTGCCTTTGGTTCTTCCTCCAAACACCCCACAGTCATTCTGTGCAATCCCAGAGCATTCTTTGGCTGCTTCCCACCCTACATCCCTTGGCAGTATCCACCACTTCGTGCAAAAGGTGCTCAGCACTCGAGTTCTCTTACTGAGTTTCCCTCTTGGGTAATGAGAGAGGTGGCTCTCTGAGCAGGAGGTGAGGAAGCAGCCCCTGGATGGGGCTGGACAGGGCAGCCCTTGCTCTGAGTTGGGATTTGGGCTCCTGCCTGCTGTTGTGCTTTGGTGGATGGGTTTTGGTGTCTTATTGCTGTCCTGGGGTGAATTTTGGAGCTTCTCCCATCCCACACAGTGGCAGAATGGCCCGGGTTGGAAGGGACCTCAAGGATCATGAAGCTCCAACCCCCCCCACTGCATACAGGGCCACCAACGTCCCCATCTCATACCAGCCCAGGGCCCCATCCAACCTGGCCTTGAACACCTCCAGGGATGGACGGGGCATCCACAGCCTCTCTGGGCAGCTGTTCCAGCACCTCACCACTCTCACACTAAAGAACTTCCCCCTGACATCCAGCCTCAGTCTGTCCTCCCTCAACTCCAAACCATTTCCCCTTGTCCTGCTGTTATCTCCCCTTCCCAAGAGCTGACTCCCCTCCTGTTTGTAGGCTCCCTTTAGGTCCTGGAAGGCTGCACTGAGCTCACCCTGCAGCCTTCTTTTCTCCAGGCTCCTTTTCTTTTCTCCCCACCATTGCCCCTCTCTGCTTTGCTGGGGATGAGCAGATGAGTTTGTTATCCCATAGCAGCTGCTGTGATCATTTGTGGAGTGGTTGATGTTAGTGCTCTGGGTGTCACTTTTACTTCTGAGCTGTGAAATGGGCTGGATCCTGGGCAAATACAAAACCAGAAGCTTTACCAGCTCGTACTACATAGTGATTATGTTTGATCATTCTGCATATTTATAAGTGAGAATCCTATGTTCTTTGCTATGTGGGATCTGAACTCACCAATTAATGTCTGTGTGTTACAACTGATGGAGTTACTGTCTGACCAGAGCCACACAGAGGGTTGCCAGGCTGCAGACATCACCAGACACGTGTGATGTGCTGCTGCTGAAGGCACGCCTGCACGTCTGTCACACTCGTACCCCTCTTGGGTTGTGTTTGCTTGTGTCTTTTTCCTCTCTGGGTGCTCTATTCTGGTTTCTGTTTTCAGCTGAGCTCGCTGCAGGAGGTAATTCAGGAGAAGGAAGCTCTCCTCAGAGAGCACCAAGCTGAATTGCTGAGAACAGCAGCCAAGGCAGAGCAGGAAGCAGAGGTGCAGCAGGTTTGTTTGTTATAACCACCTTGTTACGAAGGGGAGAAAAGAAAATACGTGTTATGAGTCAGAGGATGCACTGGGAAAGCTGTGCTCAGCAAAGTGAGCGGGGCTGAGATGGGAGCTGATGGCTTGGGGCTGTTCAATTGCTTGTAGAATGATATTTCACGCTTCCAGAGTTCCCCCTTCAGTCTGCTGAGCTGCTACAAAACCTCCCTTGTTGCAGGTAGGGATGTAGTTATTGCTGAATGCAGCTGTAATGCTGCCATTCCCCACTTGTGGAACAGCAGCGAGCTCTCCTTGCTGCACTTCCTCTCCAGGATAAACATCAGTAGGAGCGAAGTTATTTGGACCATTAAAGTAACTGTTGCAAGATGTGGGTGGGTGGATGAAACTTAGGGGATGTGGCCCTTTTGCATCAGCTTCTCAGGGGCTCTTACAGACCTGTCTCCCACAGAACCTGCTTACGCTTCGGAGGAAGCTGGAGGAGCGAGAAGAAGCTCTGCTGGGACAAACACAGGTGGTGGAGCTGCTGCAGCAGGAGCTACGTGGGGCTGAGCAACAAAACCAGGTGCCCTTTCATGTGTTTACTGCCTTACTCCCGTGTGTCTGAATGGTCGGAGGAGCTCTGTACTGACTAAGCTTGGAAGCTCCCAGATGAGCTTATTGCTGGCCCAAGGATGGCAGCACGGAATCAGCCAGCAGGTTCATTGACACGTTCCTTCCTTTCAAAGAAGGGCACAGATTTAATTGCAGCAGAAAAGGAAATAAAATGAACACACTACACAGAGAATGTTTCAGTAATAACATTATTGCACACATCTCCTGATACCTGCCTTTATTTCTGGCTTTATGCCCCCCCCAAAGTTCATGGCTTCCATCAGGTTGAGGATGAGGGATGCAGAGCTGTCAGCACCACAGATCTGCAGACAGGAGGAGTTTGGTGTTTGTGGCTCATTCCTCAATCCAGGATCCACTTGGAGCCATTTTTATGTTTGCTGGGATGGTTTTACACCTCTGTTAGCCCACACGTTCATGCTGTGTCTGATTTTACTATGCTTGGTGTGCTTTATGCCACAGCTGTTGTCTGTATCTCATGCAGTACATCACAGAGTGCTCCTTGCCTGTTTTGTTACTCCTCAAATCAGTTCTCCAGTTCCAGAACTGCCTTTTTTAACCAGTCTCTGTGAGGTGCTGATGGCCTTTGGGTCTCCATTGCATCCCTCACTTCTGCCATCCCTCCTTGTCCTCCCCACGTCCTGCTCTGTGCTCCTGCTGCTCAGCCCCTCTGCTGTTTCCCACTGCTGTATTTCCCCGCACTGTGCTGTCAGCTGTAACTGTTTCATCTTACAAAGAGCTCGTTCTTGTGGCTGCTGTCCACCTGTATGTGAGAACAAACAGAAAGGCAGGGATTGTAGCACATGAGGATGAGTAAAATGAGTTCTGCACAGTCACCTGGTAAGAAGTAAAATGATTGCAGCCAAACCAAGTGAAGCCACTTCCAGTGCAGATCCACAATGGGTGCCTTTGTGTTTCCAGTCTCACAGCTCAGAATCTGCACCCTGCAGAGGCCTCTCTGTGTCAGTCCCAGGGCAGTGGTGCAGTGCATCACCTGGACTTGTTCAGTCACACCAACAGCTGTGCTACAGATTCATTTCATGCTCAGATCCTCACCATTTGTAGTTACAGACGGGTGAGGCCTCTGCTGCTGTCCTGTTCTCCTGTGCCCTTTGTCCATTCAGGCTTCAAAGAGCAATATTGCGCTTCCTGGAGGAACAGCAGCTTTTATTCTGAGTCTCCTTGGCCTCAGTGATGTGTAACCCTGCCATCCTCCCTCCTTTATTCATTGATAGTGTGCTCTGTGAGGAACGGCAGGGTGATCTGCTTTCTGTTGGCGAGGGCTTTGGAAGCTTTTGGGGTACCTGGAGCAATGTGGGGCAGATGTGAGCTGCTTCACTGTGAGTTTGGAGAGAAGCAGAAAGAAATCACTTCTGACCACATGGCTGCAAACTGCTTCTGTAGCTCTGGAATGAATCAGTTTCTCTTGTTTTTGATCTTGAGGACAACGTACAGAGAAACATGTCTTCATTGTGGGGATCCATTTTGATGTTGTTTTGTTTCCCTTATTGTCACCATCACAGGATTTGCATTACGTGCTTAGTGGATGAAGTGTAGCTTTGAAGAGGAGGCAAGAAGCCATTTTTTGTTCCTTTTGTGTGCATTGGTTGAAGAGCTCTGATTTTTGTGATGGTTTTTGTGGCAGCTCTTCCCCCCCCCCAGCCCAGTGATGCAGGTTATGGTGCAATTTACACGTAAACAGATTTATTCTCTGTTATGCATTGCTCTTTTCTTGTCCCTGTGTTCCCACCAGGCACCGAGGTGGGACCTCCCAGTGCCCAGAAAAGGTGAAGAGCCTCATTGAGCTGCCCAGTACTCACTGCTGCTCATCCTGCTGGTGGATGAACACCTTCATGGCACGGCCCCCAGATTCCTCCTCTGTGCCTTTGACTCCCCCTACACCCACTATATGGTCGGCAGGAGAGCCTGTTGTGCCCATCCCCTGAGGCCCTGGGGCAGAAGATGCTCCTCCTACCCACAGAGCAAAGGGAGCTCCTCAGCAGTTAGCCCTGCTGGCCACCCATAGCCCAGGAGAAGGAAGTTTGGCAGAATGAATTCTGCCATGGCTATGAGGGTCTGCATCTCTTCTCTGGCTGGCTTAAACCTCTGCCCAGTGTCTGCCAGCTTGCTGAGTTGTTCCATGAGCCGCAGGGTGGGTGTGGGGCCCTGTGTCACCTCTGGGTCCCTGTTTTAGCTTTTTTTTGGACATAATTTCACGTATGCTCATTTGTTCTGCTTCTTAATTGCCCTCTCTAAGTGTTGAATTCTCCCTCTTTTTGTTGCAGCGCTTCCTCCCCTTCTTGAGAAGCTTTCTTTCCTCTAGAAGAGAACTCATGGCCTCTGTTGTACTGCTTTCTTCCTGTCCTGCCCTCTTGCTCTAAATAAATGTTTCTTTTCTATGCTCACACTGAGAGCTCCTGTTCCTCCCAGCGTTTTTTCCTTGCAGGTTGCAAGCAGTAGGGCAGGTTCTCTCTAACAAACTGAGAGTTCTGCTATGTTTGTTTCCTTCTTTCTGCTGCTGAAAGATTTGGAAAAGACACTGCGGTGATTTTAAGATGCAGTTCAGGGACTTTGCTTTGGTGCTGTGCTGATCTGAGTTAAATTAATGTCCGTATCCTTTTACAGGTGCTCCGAGATCAGTGCCAGAAGATGGCAGTGGATCTGAGCTCCCTGAAAGTTGTGCTGGATGCAGAGAGACGAGAATCTCAGGATCTCAGAGAGAAGATGGAGCTGGAAGTGGCCGAGAGGAAGCTGTGCTCCCATCGCTTGCAGGAGGAGGTGCAGTGCCTCTCAGAGCAGCTGGAAGAGGCAAGAGCAGCACAAGCAGAATTAGAGAGGTATAGAGGCTTGGAGCAGAAACAGAGGCTGGAAATGGAAGAGAAAAATCTACAGATCAGTTGTCTTAAGGCAGCTGAACAAGAGCTCCAATCCAGCTTTGCTGCCCTTGTAGCTGAGAACGATCAGCTGAAGCAGGAGCTTGGCCAGCTGTCGGTGCTGTCTGCTGAGAGTAGCACAGCAGTGCAGGATCTGCAAGGTGGGTAAGCACAGCATTTTGGTGAAGGGGGTTCTCAGTAGCCTGAGGATCACCGGATTGCCTTCTGCTGGGCTTTGTTTCTATGGCTGCTCCTAAGGAGGTCTTGGTGCCAAAGTTTTGCACAGGAGGATAGGATTGTTGTTGAATGGAAGGTCTCTGTAGCACAGTCCTGCTGACTGCTGCCTTCTGGCACGGCCCATGCATCAGGAGCTCGTCTGAGGGTTTTGAGTGAGACTATCAGAAGCCTTCCCAGCCAGCCAGACAGTACTGCTCTCCCCTTAGCTACCAAGCTGGTCGTTTCATTACATTGGTACAGCGTTGTGCCTGTTGTAAGTGGTGTTTGTATGCCAGTGTTCAGAAGCATAAGGATAAAAACCTACTGGCTCAATCGGCAGCTGAATTCGTGTGCCATTCCTGACTTCCCCATCCCTGCAGGCATTGAAGGCCAGGCTGGATGTGGCTCTGGGCAGCCTGGGCTGGTGGTTGGTGACCCTGCACATAGCAGGGGGTTGGAACCAGATGAGCACTGTGGTCCTTTTCAACCCAGGCCATTCTGTGATTCTGTGATTCATTCTATGACTTGGACAGTAGCTCTTCAGTGTCATCTTCTCCAATTTCTCCAATTTCTCATTTCATTTTTATCCATGAAATTTGAAGTTTTCTGCTATAACAGTAATTTCCCCCTCCTCCTTTATATGAAAGCTTGTTTCTTCATTTAAAAAGAAACATGATAAACAAAAAAACCCCACCCTGACACTCTATCAGCTGTCCTATGATGTCAACCTGAGTATGAGCAGAGTAGAATTATTCATTTGGAAGGGTCCAAAAAGATCATCTGCAGCTGCCTGAACACGTCAGGGCTAACAAAGACTTGGAGCACATTACTGAAGGTGGAATCCAAATGATTTTAGCACTGATGAGCGTGGGGCATCAACCATCTGTCTAGGAAGGCTGCTTTGGTGTTTGCCCACCCTCGTGGTAAAGAGATGCTACCAAATACTCAGTCTGAATCTCCCCCCGTGCAGCTTTGTGCCGTTCCCATGCATCCTGTCACTGATTACCAGGGAGAAGAGATCACCGTGTCCCTCCCCGTTTTCCTTTCTCAGGGGAAAAGAATATTAATATCTTATTTTCTAAAAGGTGCTTAAATCATAGAGTCATAGAATTGCTCAGGGTGGAAAAGACCTCAAAGATCATTGAGTCCAACCCCAACCCAACCATCCGACCCCAACTCCAACAGCCCTCCACTAAACCACGGCCCTGAGCACCACATCCAGACGCTGTTAAACACACCCAGGGATGGGGACTCAACCTGGGCAGCCCATCCCAGCACTTCACAGCCCTTCCTGTACAGAAGTGTTTCCTGAGATCCAACCCAAACCTCCCCTGGCACAACTGGAGGTCGTTTCCCCTCGTCCTGTCACCTGTCAGCAGTGAGAAGAGCCCAGCCCCGCTCTGCTGCCATCACCTTTCAGGTACTGCAGAGAGCAGTGAGGTCTCCCCTCAGCCTCCTCTTCCCCACACCCAGCAGCCCCAGTGCCTTCAGTCTCTCCTCATAGGCAATATTCTCCAGGCCCTTCCCCAGCCTTGCTGCCCTTCTCTGGACCTGCTCCAGCACCTCCATGTCCCTTCTGTGCTGAGGTGCCCAAAACTGAACACAGCATTCGAGGTGAGGCCTCAGCAGTGCAAGTGCAGGGCAGGATGACTTCCAGTCCTGCTCCCCATTCCTGATCCCAGCCAGGATGCCATCGGCCTTCTTGGCCACCTGGGCACACTGCTGGCTCACATTCAGCCCACTGCCCAGCAGCACACCGAGCTCCCTTTCCATCAGGTAGCTTTCAGCCCCTCCTCCCCAGGCCTGCAGGGCTGCCTGGGGTTGCTGTGACCAAAATGTCCTAAGAGTGGAGTCTCCCCTCAGCCTCCTCTTCCCCACACCCAACAGCCCCAGTTCCTTCAGTCTCTCCTCTGTATCTGTACTGTGTTCTTCTTTCAGGGGAAAAAGGCCCACTGTCCAATGACAATGTGTTGTATTTTCACTGCGTAAGCTGTGTGTGCTGTTCTCTGCTGTTCCTGGAAGAATATCGTTATTTGCTTTCTAAATGAGAGTTTTAATTTTCAAATAAATTGTTTGATGTGTGTGTTTGCTTTTCAATGTTTCAGAGAGGTCCCAGCCTGTTCTCCAGGAGCCTCAGCAGGAAGCTCCAGTGGTTGCAGACAATTCAGAGGTAATGATTAAGCGGCTGAAAAAAGTCAAAACTAAAAGAGGTCAAGGACTGGCCTTAAAACAGCTAAGCTGTGATGGCCTTTTTTAACAATCCTCTTTGGAAGGTTATTATTAACTGGATTAATGGTGGAAGACAGAAATAGCTTCCAAATACTGCTTGGCCTGTCTTCTTATCAGACCACGTTTCCCTTTGCTGTCTGTTTGGAATTCTCGTGTCCTTCTTCCTCCCAATCCATGTTCTTGCTTTTTTCTACCTTTTATGAGCGAGTTCTTCAGCAAAATCATAGCCTAAACTGAGAGAGTTCTCAGGATTCACAGTTCCAAAGGCTCAGCTGTCATTACAGGATGCCTTTCAAACCCTTCCCTGCTGCCCCGATGGGGTCTGGCAGACTGACTTCTGCTGACTTCTCTTTGTCAGACAGAAGACTTGGGGTGTATCTTTGTATGCTTCCACCACAGACAGCTTCGTGCAGAATTGCAGGCAGGTTTGGATACCTTCTGCTTTGCTTCGTGTTCTGTCAGCAAGGTGATGGATTTGGCTGCCTCTGTATCCATCTTAAGTTGTAGAGTTGTTAGCTTAGGGCAAGGTCTGGGCTCCTTCCAGACTGCTCTGCTCTGCTCCCATCTGCCAGCAGGAGGAGAAGATGATGCTGGGTCTTATCTGATACAGTCCTCTGCAACACAGAGCTCCTCTGCTCCTCCAGTGATTGTATAGCATAAGGTGAAGTGTCACGTTTTTTGACTTTTCTTATTGGCTATTGATTTAAAATGGGGATGGAAGATGTTACGTGTGGATATGCCAAAGATGGTTTCCTTCAGTGTTTGTTGCCGTGGAGTATGCATGAAGTTGGCATTTGGGACTTGCAAGTGCAGGGTCAGCACATCCAGCTTTACCCAGAGCCTTGTGTCCCAGCTGCCTGGCGTTGGGTTGTAAGCTGGCCCGGCAGGTACACACACACATAAACATGTGTGTGTTTGTAGTCCTTCCAAGGGCAGATGTAAGCCTTTCAGCTATTTCCTAGAGCCCCCTTTAGAGGCAGGGGAGAGAACGGGTGCTTTAGCATATGACTCACCTTGATCAAGGTGGGTATTGAAAATCAGTTGGTGAAACCAGTGCTGGAAGTGTCCATTCCAACACCAGACACGTGTATCAATAACTGTACAGTCCACATAAATAGCTTTTATGTAGTGTTCTTGCTTGGACAGCTCTGTACTGCCACTTGTGCCCCTGACCTGTTACTTCAGGCCAAACTCAAGCCCAGTACAGGGTTTTGGGTTGTGTGCACAAATTGTTTTGGTGCATCCTGATGTTCCATTCCAGCTGGCAGTCACAAAAGTGCTCTAAAACACGGGGCTGGAGATGGTCTTGTCTGACTGGGTGACCCTCTGTGCTTACATTCGAGGCAGTTAATAGCAAATGTTAGCTCTATTCATTGTTTGCAGTCTTAGCTTTAAAAAAAACCCCAACAATTTGTTTTTCTAGTTCAAGTGGGAGTAGATTTTTTATTTCTAGACTTCTTTAAAGCTGGATGCATAAGAAAATAAGCAAAATAAGGACTTCACCTGCAGCTTCCCGTCAGCCAGCAGGGGTCCAGCTACTGCCAGGAGAGCAGGAAGTGGGCTTTTCAGAATGGAAAATATCCTAAATCTGACCTGGTATCCTAATTTGCTGAGATATATCCCAGTCTCTTGCTTAATATCATAACTAAACCATCTTTTGTTTCCATTAGGCATCAGAGTTGGGTCTAAAGTAGGGACTGACAGTTTATGCTCTAAGCTTGGTTGAGCAGCAGCTAAGAGAGCTGTCTTCTAATGCAAAGGCTGTAGCTTAAAACTAAGCGTGCTTTCTTCCACTGTTAGAACAAGAATGGTGGATCTGAGATGAAAACACTAGACATGCAGATCGTGGAAGATTTGGCCTCTTGCGTGGACTGCTCTGCTTCTTCTGGAGGTAAGGGCACAGGATAAAGCACGTTGACCTCAACATTGCAGGAATGGGAGAACTGCCAGGAAAAGTCCAAAGTGGTTTGGAAAGAAGAGCTTTGAAGTCAAAATCCAAAGATATAGAGGAGGTAAGAAAAGATACAGAGGAGGTGGAGGAGAAAATACTAAGGCAGGTGAGAATACATGAACAGAAAGAAGTAGCAGGTAAGGTAAGAAAGGAGGAGGTTTTGAAGGGACTGCAGATGCAGAGGCTTTTGAGTAATGCAGAAGAGACTTGAGATGAAGTACTGAGTTCCTGTCGGAGAGCTAATAAGATTTTTTTGCCTCGGGTGTTACCAAACATCCCTGTCCCACCTTCCAAATCCTAAATCAGGAATGCTCCATTTAAGTGCTCAAATCTCTGCCCTCTTGCACTGCGTGAAGAGATGGTCGCTTACTTAATTGCTTGAATGCATATGCTTTGAATATAATTATATATATAACAGCAAAACTGGAACTGAGTGAGCAGCTGTAAACTCTGGTGCTTCCTAACATTAAATGGCTTAAGTTTGCAGCCTTGGTTTCTTAATGCGCTTATTAATAATCTTCTATATTTCCTCTTTATTAAGAGGATAAGATCCTTCTTGTACCACCTGTAAAACCTCTGAGTTTTGAGCTTCTAGAAATACAACAGAACTAACTGTTAGCTCTTAGAAAAATGTTATTTTCTCAAAGAAGGGGTGGAACTGCAGGTTGCATAAATAAATCCTCTTCTTTTTGGGGGAGTAAAAGTGTTTTAGTTCTTTGTCTCTTCATCATTCTGTTGCAGTTACACGTGATGTAGACTTAGGTGATGTCAGCGTGCAGTAAATACAGGATGCTTTGTGTCTGCAGAGCTTGGGGATACCTGGACTAAGTGCATTGCTCAAACTCTTGACCTTTTGTATTTCCTACCTGGGAATTTGGAGAATCTCCAGTGGATTTTCTTTCCAGTTGTCTACTGTTGCTGATGGTGACGTGCACTTTTTTTCACTAGGTGTGTCAGGAGAGATGGTGAATTCTGAAGGGCAAAAGCCTTCTGGTGACGCTTCGGTCCTACCTGAGGTACAGATTTCACCCACTGCTATTTACTTTTCAGTATTGTATGTATGCATGGATATGGTAACTTAGCCTGGCTGAATGGACAGCCTTTGCAGCACAAGGTGCTGACCTATTTGCATAGTGATGCTCCGTGCTTTCCAGCAAGGATTTGATCGTTCTTCTTTTGCCATCTGTATTTGGGGGTGGAAGGAAATCTTAAGATTAATGTTTGGAAAAGGCCGAGCACTTTAGACCAGATGTTTTGTTTGGAGTTCTCACTTTGGAGATAAACACACGCTGGAATATGGGTGTCTGCATGGATTCTTGTCCACGTTAAACAGACAGGTAAAGTAGAGGACAAAACCTCCTCATTCAGAGACTGTGGCTACAGTGCCAGTATCTGTAGTCTTGAAATATGGCTGGATAAGTCCAGGGTACCTCTGAGAATCACAGAACTGAGACACTTCAAAAGCAGGAGGCCTCATTTGTGGTCTAATCCTAAAGCCAGAGTCCCATGCTGCAACTTCAGGAAGGGAAACGAGCTGAGGAGTCTTCCTGTTGTTAACGAGGCTGTTATTGATTGCAACTGCTAGCATGAGGTAGGGACAATGAAAAGTGCCCCTTTGGCAGGATTCAAAGGAAATTTGAAACCTTGTGTTGTGTTTTAGGCAAGAGCAGATGGCTTTCCCAACGGAGGTGAGCAGTTTACTGAAGAAAACTGCCTGTCTGGAATTGGAGAATGTCTTGCTGCAGAGAAACAGAAAGAGCTGTCAGTTGTGCTGCTGGAACTGAAAGAAGCTCGAGAAGAAATTGCTTTTCTAAAAGGACAGCTCGAGGACCCAAACAAGCCAACTTCTGCAGGTAACCAAGCAGGAGGAGAAGCTAACCAGCTGGAAGAGAATTCCCAGACGTGGCTTCTTGAGAGGGGAGAGCAAAAGGTGTCAAGTACACAAAATGAGTTGGACAGTAGCTCATTACAGAGAGAAACAGAAATACAGCCAATTAACGTGCTTCAGGAAAACAAATCCCATCTTCAAGAAGTACCCCATGAGACCTCTGTTCGTGGCACAGGGGGAGTGGGAGCAACACGGGAAACCTCTGCAGCATTTCCAGAGCCAGGCACCTCTCAATCTCAAGAGCTGATAAATCTGCAGAACCAAATTACAGAACTGCAAATGATTCTGCATAAATCAGAAGAATCCTCTAAGAAAGATCTGGGGGAAAGAGATGCAGAAATAAATAGACTGAAGCAGCTGGCTGAAGAATACAGGAAAAAGGTGGAGGATTCTGACAGCTCGTTCTGTGCTTTGGCTGAAGAGAGAGATCAGCTCCTGTGTCAGGTGAAGGACCTTTCTACCATGACAGAACTGCAGGAGAAGGTGAAGCAGCTGGAGGAAGATCTAGCTCTTTCTGAAAAGCAGAGGCTGTCAGACAGTCAGAGCAGTCTTCTGAAGGAGCAAATCCAAAGCCTGAAAAATGAATTTAAATCCAAAGAGGTAAAAATCGAAGCTTTACAGAAAGATTTGGATGAAGCACAACTTCAGCTTTCTGATCAGGACGTGCAGCTAAAAGACATGCGAGGCCAGATCCAGAAGAAGGAATGCGAAGCGCTTGATCTGGAACAACTGCTGAGGAAATACAGGGCCGAGATGGAGGAGCTTTCCCAAAGCTTAGCCTCCAAAGGCTGCGAAGCAGCAGGCCTGGAGCAGCTGGTTGCTGAACAGAGCAGGAGCATAGAGAGCCTGCAACAAACCTTGCTGGAGAAAGAACAGCAGATGACAGAGATCAGCATCAGCATGTCTGAAAGAATGGTGCTGCTGAATGAAGAGAAGTTTTCTCTAGAAACTGAGCTGAAGAGTCTCAGAGAGCAAACAAGTCTGTTATTGAAAGCCCAGGAGGGAAAAGACCAAAACACAGAGGCGGAAGATAGATATCTGAACTGTGAGGTGTCTGAGCAGCAGCATGAGGCAGAAGCAGAATGCGAGGAGGGCGAGAGATCAGCAAGTGAACTGGAGATTCTGAAACGGGAAAATGAGCAAGTAAAGCGAAAGCTGCAGGCAGCACTTGTTAACAGGAAGGAGCTCCTGAGGAAGGTCAGCAGATTGGAGAACGAGTTGGTGCAGTTGAAAGCGGAGCCTGGGTCAGAAACCTCAATGGTTCAAGAAGCTGAAGGGGAAGAACGTATGACGAGTAGGGTAAGCCAAGGAGTGGATCTTGAAAGCTCGCCCAGGGAGGAGGATCTAATCCAGCTGCTTTCTGAAAAGGAATCTGAGCTGCTGAGTGTTCGGAAGGAGCTGCTGGGTAAGGAGGCTGCTGAAGCACAGTTACAGGCAGTGATTGAGGGAATGAAGCAAAGCTTGCGAGGTGAGACAAACGTTGATTCAATTAAGGTTGAAATCGTGGGAATTCAGACAATTGCTGACAAACTAGCTGAAACCAATGAAGGCCCAGAAGAGGATGAAGGAAATGTGGAAAACAACGCTACAAACCTTGAAGAAAACCAGATGTCTGCTCTGAAAGAGAGAGTTTCAACTCTGGAACAAGAAAAGGAACAACTTCAGAAAAGGCTTCAGGAAGCCCTGGTATCTCGCAAAGACACTATAAAGAAGGCTCAAGAAAAAGACAGGCATCACAGAGAACAGCTTAAACAGCAGAAAGATGATTACAACAGCCTGCAAGAGCAATTTGATATGCAAGTGAAAGAGAAGGAAAGCATCCAAGCTCAGCTCAGGCAACTCCAGGAACAGAGAGGGTCAACAGAGAATGTTCCTGGGAATCAAGGCTCTTCGGATTCTTCATGCTTGGAAGCAGGAAATTCTACAAACAGCGAACTTGTGCAAGTCACGGGTGTTTCTGGGGAAGAGTTTAAGGCAGAACTTGAAAAATTGCAGATGGAGAAGGAGGAGTTGGAACATAAGGTCGGCCGTATGGAAGCTGAACTAGCTTGCAAATCAGAATTAGTCTTTAATTTGCAGGAGCGCATAGCGCAGTTGTTGCCAGAGGCAGAAGGGCTGGCTAGAACCTCTGACCAGGCTGAGGCTGAGGCTGCGAGACCTCAGAGAGAAGTGGAGGAAGATCAAGTGGAAGATTCTAGAGAAGACAGTTCGGAAGACCTGAAAACACTTATGCTTCAAAAGGACGAAGAAATTGAATTCCTTAACTTGCAGTTAAGGGAGAAAAGTGAAGCTCTTGCTAATGCACAGGCACAGCTGCTGGAGAAAGAAGATTCTGTCCGGAGTCTGCATAGTCAGATTGAAGCTCAAGCTCAGGCACACGAGGAGCAGAGCAAGCGACTGCAGACCGAGCTGCTTGAAATTCAGCACAAGCAAGACGATGATGCAGAAGCAGCTAAACAGAAGAATCAAATACAGAGGAAGTTGCAAGCTGCGCTTATCTCTAGAAAAGAGGCACTGAAGGAGAGTAAGGCACTGAAAGAGGAATTGGCAAATGCCAAAACTACTATTGAGAAGCTTTGTGTCAAGCTGAATAATATGGAAAGCCAAATAGGCGGCCATGTTAAAGAAACAGGTGCTTTGACAGAAAAAGTAGCAAGTCTCACTGAAGAGCGAGAAAAACTTATTGCAGAAGTTGATAAAGTCCTTGGAGAAAATCGGGATCTTGATGGATGCTGCAAAAACCTGAAATCGGCACTAGATGGAGTTCTGCTGGAGAAAGAGAAGCAGGAGAAGGAGGTGGAGTCCTTGAAATGCCTGCAAGCTGCTGAGAGCGCTGAGTGGCAAGAGAAGCACAGGGAGCTTCAGAAAGAGTATGAAACCCTCCTGCAGTCATATGAGAATGTGAGTAATGAGACTGAGCGGATTCAGCGTGTTTTGGAAGCCGCCAGGCAGGAAAAGCAGGAGATCTTCATGAAGCTGAAAAGCGCTGAAGGAAAAAAAGAAGAAACGGATAAGCGGCTGCAGGAAGCTGAGCAGGAGATTGATGGGATGAAGGAGAAAATGAGGAAATTTGCGAAATCAAAGCAACAAAAGATTCTGGAGCTGGAGGAGGAGAATGAGAAGCTTAGAGCAGAGGTGCAGTCCGCAGCTGGGGATCTGCACAGGACTGACGATGGAGCTTTCCTTTCAAACACTAGCCTGAAAGAAGAGCTGGAGAGTTCTAGGAGGGATTATCAGTCTCTTTCTACTCAGCTAGAGGCAGTAATGGTTGAAAAGGAGTCTCTTACTCAAGAGGTCACAGACTTGAAACATCACTTGCAGTTAACAGAATCCAAGCTGGAAGAAAGCAGAGAGCTGTTGGACAAGTTTGTTTCCCTGAAGACAACAGAGGAAGAAACAAATCAGGCAGCTGTTACACCACCACCAATAGAGAGAACTGAAAATCAAGTGGACTTAAGTTTTAGACCAAAGTCTCCTAATGCAGAGCTGGAACAAAATGCTTTTGAAGGTAGTAGCTCACCTGAGGATCTTAATACCTACCTAAAGGAGATAGCTGAGCTCACGGAGCGAATCACTGAACTTGAGGAGAATAGGAGGGCTTCAGAGCAACAGCTGGATGATATCCACAGGAGTGTTGAGACTTTAGAAGGTGAGAAAAGGGCTTTAGAGACCCAAATGGAAGCAAAAGTCCTTGAATTAAATGTTCTCCAGGACACAGTAGCAAAGATGGAAGAAACGGTCCAAAACACCAAGGAGGACCTCATTAGGATGACAGAACTGAAGGACTCTCTAGAGGCTGAGAAGGATGATTTGGAGGAAAGGCTCATGAACCAGCTGGCAGAACTTAATGGCAGCATTGGAAATTATCAGCAAGATGCAACAGACTCCCAGATTGAAAATGAACAACTGAAACGTGAGCTTCAGAGTTTGCAGAGAGCAGTACATGAACTGGAGGAGGAGAAACGTCAGATGGCAAAGGAGAAAAGTAAAGCAAGCTCAGAAAACCAAAAGGAATATTTGGAGAAGTTGAAGCGCACTTGGAGGGAAGACAGTAGCACACATGTAAAGGAGCTTCAGGAGCTGCTGAAGCAGAAGCAGCAGGAGATTAAGCAGCTGCAGAAGGACTGTATTAAAAGCCAGGAGAAGATCAGTAGTTTAGAAAGAACCGTTAAAGCTCTGGAATTTGTCCAGAGCGAGTCTCAGAAAGATTTGGAAGCAGCCAAAGAGACTTCAGCTAAAGCAGCAGAAGACACCAAGAAAGCCCAGGCAGAGCTTGCTCGCTGCAGGGTGGTGCTGGATGACACCCAGAGTGAGGCAGCAAGAGTCCTAGCAGAGAGCGTGAGGGTAAAAGAAGAGTTACGGGCAAACAAGGAGAGTACTCTAATTCAGATGAAGAAAAAAGATGAGGACTTTGAGAGAAGACTGGAACGGGAGAAGGACAAGCACTCAAAGGAGATGAAAAATATGGAAGAGAAACTGGCAGCTTTGCAGAGGGAGAAAGACTGTATGGAAACAACGGTCCGTGATGTTCAGGGCTCCTTGACGACAAAAGATCGAGAAGCCAAGGAACTGGAAGGCAGCCTGAACAAAACGCTGGCCCAGCTTGCAGCCTTCACCAGGAGCATGTCTTCCCTTCAGGATGACAGGGACAGAGTGATAGATGAATCCAAAACGTGGGAGAAGAAGTTCACAGAAACGATTCAAAAGAAGGAGGAAGAAATACGCTTGAAAGAGGAAGCTTGTGCTGTGCTGAAGGACCAGATGAAGCAGATGACCACACAAGTGGAAGAACTTCAGATTCATATATCCAGGTAAAGAAAGTGATGATGATTCAGATGGTGTCAGTGTATTTCCTTTAAAGAGTCAGCAGCCAGAGGTGAGGAGGGGGAACAGCTGTTTGTGAGGGTGGATGGTGATAGGACAAGGGGGAATGGTTTGAAAGTGAGACGGGAGGTTTGGATATGAGGAGGAAGTTTTTCACGCAGAGGGTGGTGATGCACTGGAACAGGTTGCCCAAGGAGGCTGTGGATGCCCCATCCCTGTATGCATTGAAGGCCAGGCTGGATGTGGCTCTGGGCTGCCTGGTCTGGTGGTTGGCAACCCTGCACATAGCAGGGGGTTGGAATGAGATGATCTTTGAGGTCCTTTTCAACCCAGGCCATTCTATGATTCTATGAGGAAGCTGTTACTTTTAGAGATTAAGCTTGGTGTGTCAGTAGAGCATGGGGATACATAACTCCAATTTGACCCCAAATTAGATTTTGAGGGAAAGATGGAGCTAGAGAAGCACAACAAAATGTTAACCTTGGAATTTCCAAAACTCAAAAACAAGCCATTCTTTCATGAGGAAAACTGCTCTACAGAGTTTGAGCAACATGTTGTATGTTGTGAAATGAACGTGAAATGAATACCAACCATATGAGAACAGCACCTTGGTTTGTAGCAAACAAAGTCTGAGCCTTGCTGTACAGGGAAATTAATTTCTCCTTTGAAAGACTGGAGGTATAAGTGGGACTGAGAGGGGCTCAGTAGCTGCACGTTCTAGAGAGGACTGTCGTGTGTCGCTGCTAATGTGCCTGTAGCACCATTTAGGTTGGAAAAGACCCTTAAGATGATCGAGTTCAAACATGAACATAACACCACCAAGTCCACCACTAAACCGTTTCCCTAAGTGCCACATCAACGTCTCTTCAGTGCCTCCAGGGATGGTGACTCAGTCACTCCCTTTGGAAGCCTGATTCAGTGCTAATCACTGGAAAGCTAATTGGGTGGCTTTTCTCAATTAATATAATCAACGAGAACTGTCGGTGTGGTTTTGGATCCTGAAATACTTCATTGATTTGGGACTGATCTTCCCTTCTCTGTTTTTCAGGCTGGAATGCAACAAGAAAGACTGGGAATCAGAGTCCAGGAGGGAGATTCAGCAGCATCAAGAGACATGTGAAATGTTGCAGGCAGAAAAAAAGGAGCTTTTAACTCAGCTGGAAGGGTCTCAGAAACGATACAGTGAGTCCCAGGATGAACAGCAGAAGCTGGAGTCAGAAATCCGGAGCCTGAAAGACCAGCTTGCTGACTTGCAGAGTTCCTTTGCCAGATGTGAACTGGTTAGAGGAGAGTTGGAGAGTACGGTCAGGCAACAAGAGAACACTATCCAGAATTTAAAATTCAGCTGTGAACAGCTTGAGGCTGATCTGCAGGCTTCCAAGGACCTGACAAATAAGCTGCATGAAGAAACGAGTGCCAAAGATCAAAAGATCATTAGTTTGCTGTCTGCCAAGGAAGAAGCAGTTACGGCTGCTCTATCTGAATTACAGCAGCAACATTCTGAAGACACTGCACTGTTGGAGCGTAGGCTAAGCAAGGAGGAAGAAGATAAAAAGGCTTTGGAAATTGAGAAGGGCAAACTTAACGATAAACTTGATCATCTCACTGAGAAGATGAAAACGATGAGAGAAGAAAGTAAACAGCAGAAGGCACAACTGGACTCCTTCACCAAGTCCATGTCATCTCTGCAAGATGACAGAGACCGTATACTGAGGGAGTACAGGCAGCTGGAGGAACGCCACCTCGTCATAATCTTGGAAAAAGACCAGATAATCCAAGAGGCTGCTGCTGAAAACAATAAGCTGAAGGAGGAAATCAGGGTTTTTCATAGCCGGATGGATGACCTCAACTCGGAGAACGCCAAGCTGAGTGCAGACCTGGTGCGGTATAGAGAAGATCTGAACCAAGTGATTTCCATTAAGGATTCCCAACAGAAGCAACTCCTCAAAACTCAGCTTCAGCGAATCCAGGCTCTGGAAAAGGAGAAGGCAGTCATGGAAACACAGCTGAAGGAGTCTGAGCGTACTCAGGACGATCTCAAGAAGTGCATGGAAGCCTTGAGAGAGGATAAAGTCAGTATGTCTCAAGAGGTTGAAACCCTTACATCCTCCCTGTCCCGAGCTCAGAGCGAGATGACAGCATTAACTGAGGGGAGTCCTATCGTGGAGTGTCAAGCACAGCTCAAGGCCCAAGAGGAAGAGGCACAAGAGCTGCATCGTAAGCTTGTGCTCTCACAGCAAAGGGTAACTGAACTCGAGGAGGAGCTGGTAAGTGTTCAGAAGGATGCAGCCAGGAGAGTGGGAGAGGCTGAGGACAGGCTTAGAAAGGAATTGAAGCACCTGCATCATGATGCTGGGATAATGAGGAATGAAACAGAAACAGCAGAGGAGAGAGTAGCAGAGTTGGCACGGGACCTCATGGAGATGGAACAGAAATTTCTTGCAGTCACAGATGAAAACAAAGATCTCAGAGCCCAAATTCAGTCTTTCGGGAAGTCCATGAGCTCTCTTCAGGATAGCTGGGACCAGACCAATGAGGAGCTTCAAGCTTTGAAACAGAAATATTCTGCAGACTTGGGGGAACAACAAAATCTAGTGGAGAATCTTCAGAAGAAGACCCTTCAGTTACAAGAGGAGCAAAATTCCACTGCCCGGGACCGAGACACATTGAGGTCTGAGCTTACAGAAATGCAGAAGGCTGCTGATGGAAGAGGTCTCTTGGCTCAGGTTGAGGATCTTAAGCAGAAGATCAGAGCCAAAGATGATGAGCTGCTCCGTTTGTCTTCAGAACTGGAAGGCTCTTCCAACCAAGTCAAATCTTTCTCCAAGGCTATGGCAAGCCTGCAGGGTGAGAGAGACCGGCTGCTGGATGAGCTGGACAAGAGACGCAGGGTGGAAGAAGTGAGGCAGCAAGCAGAAGGGAGCACTGCCACCACTCCATCAGAAGTGCTGATCCTTAAGAAGGCTCTGTCCTCCTTGCAGAACGACAGAGACAGATTAGTAAGTCCTTGTTTTCTCTTCCTGCTCTTATTTAAAGCCTTATAGGAGATTAGGTTCTGCAGATCTTAAAATCCAGCACAGCTAGACGTGTCTCTCACAGTGTTAGAAACACATCATCATCCTCGCAGAGCCTCCGAAGGGCTGAGGTTGGAAGGGAGCTCTGAGGTCTCCTAGTCCAGCCCTTCTGCTCTGACAGGGCTGGCTGGAGCAGGCTGACCAAAGTCTGCTTGAGTTTTGAATATCTCCAGTGGTGGATTGCCACAATTCCTCTGGTCAACTTGTTCTTTTGTGTATCTGGAAATAGCTTCCAGGATTAGTTGCTCCATCTCCTTGGTAGGATTGAGGTGAGGCTGAGCAGACTGCCTTCCTCCATCCTCCTCCTTGCCCTTTTTGAAGGTAGGGATGACATTTCTTCCAGCCTTCAGAAGCCCCTCTGATCATCATGATCTTTCAGAAGTAGTTGAGAGTTGCCTCCCAATGACCTCATCACCTTTGGGTGCACTCCATCAGACCCTGTGGACTCAGGATCTGTTACTCTCTCTGACATATGGAAGCTGAACTGTGGTTTCATTATTAACTTTTCAAGGTGTTTTCTCTTAGCCCAGTTTTAGATATGGAATTATAGAAGTAAGAGTTGTGCTCCCTGTCAGTCTGCTTAGCCCACATCTGTGGCAGCTCGTGCATTTGATTCGTCAGTTCTGTAGTCTCTTCTAGAAATCTAAGAATGTGGTAGATTTCTCCTCTTGGCAGATGATTGTCAAGGCAGGTCCAAGCCATTGCACCTTTATTCTGTCACCTCTGCTTGCACACCTCGTGTGTGTTTGTATGCTCTTTGGCACAGTGCAGCTCCGCGTTTCGCTTCCAGTTGCTGCTCAGATGACTGATTTTTACTGTGATTTTCCACTACTACTTGCTCTTAGTTTACCTTGTTTTGTTAATTTGCAACAAACCTAATCTCTTTCTATGGCAGAGTACCCACCTAGCTGACCAAGGGAAGCCAGTTGATGCCATTGTTTTGCATTTCAGTAAGGCTTTTGAGGCTGTTTCTGAGTGTCCATCCAGCATACAGCTATCCAGTGAATAATGCAGTGGGTGAACAATTGGCTGATCATAGAATTACCAAGGTTGGAAGAGATCATCCAGTCCACCCATCCACCCGCCACCAATATAACCCCACTAAACCACATCCCTCAGCACCACATCTAAACGTTTCTTGAGCACTGATGGGTTGGGCTCAGAGGGTTGTAGTCAATGGGGTTCCTTCAGGCTGGCAACCAGTCACTGGTGGGGTCCTGCAGAGCTCTTCGGTGTTTTCATCAACATCTTGGTGCAGGACTTGAAGGTATGCTGAGTGTGCTTGTGGGCAGCACTGAGCTGGGAGGAGCTGCAGAGTCCCCCGAGGGTGGAGAGGTCCTGCAGAGAGACCTTGACAAATCAGAGGGTGGGCAGTCACCCTTCACATGAGGCTCAAACAGAGCAAGAGAAGTTTGGGCAGCGCTCTCAGAAACGTGGTTTGATTTGAGGTGGTGCTTTGTGGAGCCAGGAGTTGGACTCAGTGATCCCCATGGGTCCCTTCCAGCTCAGGTATTCAGTGATACTTCATGCTACTGCCCATCGCTTCCCACTTGCCCATCAACATCTCAGTTATTTCTAGATTTATGTCTCTTCTGCTTCCACTTTCTTGAACTTATGTAACTGCAGTGCTTCTAATGTGTGTCATGTCTCTATGGGAGGTCTCAGGACTCACTGCACTCTTACACACAGCAGACTTCTTGGAGGTGCTTTTCTGCTGAGCTCTTCTTAGCAGATTGCTGTAGTAGTTGATGTGAACTTCCATTGCCTCTGTCATTTGAATGTGATGCTGCAGTGAAAAATGTTCTTAAATGCCTGTAAATAACAGACATAGCTGCTTGCTCGGTTAACATTCGTGGCAATGTTTCCCTTTACTTAAAGATGAGGGAGCTGAAGAACCTACAGCAGCAGTACATACAAGTTGGGGTAGAATCAGCTGAAAACTCTCGCTTGAAGGCACAAGTGCAGGAATACCAGCAAGAGGCAGATAAGCAGCACCGCCGCCAAGAGCAGCTGGAGCAAGAGTGCATTTCCTACCAGCAGGAGCTGCAGCAGCTAAGGTGAGAATCGCCTTTCTCCTTACTGCCTCACAGATGGCAATGGGTGGTTTCAGAAAGCAAAGCACTGAGCACCTCTGCCTTAGAATCATAGAATCACAAGGTTGGAAAGGAGCTACAAGATCATCCAGTCCAACCGCCCTCCTGTCCCCATTGCTACCATGAACTACTAGACCACATCTCGTAGCTCCTCATCCAGAGGCCTCTTGAGCACTGCCAGGGATGGCGACTCCACCACCTCCCTGGGCAGCCATTGCAGTGCCTGACCACTCCCGGAGAGAAAAAGCTTTTCCTCATGTCCAACCTAAACCTCCTCTGGTGCAACTTGCGGCCATTTCCTCGGGTCCTCACCTGCGCTGCATCACCTGCCCTCATCAGGAGTGGGCACACGTTTCCTTGCTCAGCTCTTTGCATCAGACTTAGGGTGGAGATTTACAGCCCAGCATACTGGAAGGAAATGCCCGTGCAAAGTAGTTTAATGGCCTTTTTTGTTTTTACTTGAAGGGAGCATATAAACGGGAGGGGGAACGGCTGTTTAAGAGGGTGGATGGTGATAGGACAAGGGGGAATGGCTTTAAACTGAAACAGGGGAGGTTTAGGTTGGATCTTCGGAGGAAGTTTTTCACACAGAGGGTGGTGAGGCACTGGAACAGTTTGCCCAAGGAGGCTGTGGATGCCCCATCCCTGCAGGCATTGAAGGCCAGGCTGGATGTGGCTCTGGGCAGCCTGGTCTGCTGGTTGGCGACCCTGCACATAGCAGGGGGTTGGAACCGGATGAGCATTGTGGGCCTTTGCAACCCAGGCCATTCAATGATTCTATGGTTTATTTCCTCCAGTGGTGGCCAGTATCATCTGTTTCAGAGGAAGCATCATCTATTTCTTGTACTGCAGCTTATTTGTGTTTAATCATAGCGCTCTCCGTTCCGAGCTGACAATGAAATGAACACCCTTTATTATCTGATGTAACTGTATGGGAAATACTCATTTTATATGATGGTTTAATCCTTTGTTTCACTTGCTTCATGTCTTCTATTAAGAAAGGCTGTAATTTAAGGCTGGTGAGTTGTCATCCCCTCCTGGGCCAAACCCAGCCAGGCAAACTCAGTTCTAGAAATTGGGAAATAAGTAACTTCAGATTCTTCAGAGATCCCAAAGTAATGAGTGAGGAACGACTGAGCCTGGAGCCTTATTTTCTGGGTAGCTCCTACTGCACAAGTGAAGCCAAGGCCCACGTCTGTGTGTTGGAATCCATGCAATGGCTCTCATGTGCATATTTGACCGAGGTGGTGCTGATGGAGACAACTTCCTTAACCCTGATTTTAGGGTTCCTGTGCTGAAGTGGTTTTGCTTTAGTTTTTCTTTGACATCCAACTTCTTATCTGGCGTGGGATAATGATAGGATGTTGTTGGAATCCTCCTTGGCTTGTTCTGAGCTGGGTGAATGGATGTTGTGTGTGGTACTGTTAACCCCATGGTAATTTCCTTTGCATGATGCTTTGCAGGCAAGAGAAAACTACCTGGGAAGAGCAGAATGGCAGCATCAAAGAGCAGTGCCTGATGCTCATAGCAGAAAAAGAGCAGCAGCTGAGCCACTTGCAGCAGGTCGTGCAAGAGATGAGGCCCCCCCTCAGCAAGGCTCCAGCTGTAGAGGAGCAGTGCCAAAAGAAGGTCGGTGGGAATGCACAGAGTCCAACTGCTTGGAAATTCAGCCAAATTAGGGCCTGTTGGTTGTATCTGGATTTTGGAGGTCAGACATCACATGGGCTGGTTTTGGGTTTTGTTGTGTGCCCTCCAAGGCCTGTACCAACAGTGCAGCTTGGAGGCTTTCAGAAAGCTCTGGCCTAACCTTATGTGCTCCTCCCTTTGTTCCTGGTGTTTGGGTCAGTAGAAGAGATGGGGTTTCCTGGGTTCCCTCTGAGCAGTTCCTTCTGGAACCTCTCAGCTCTTCCAATCTGATGATTTTAGAATTGCTTCTTGCACTGTTTTGAATCTGAAATCTTTTCTGTTTTAGTCCTTTTGTAATACTGTGTTCTAAGGATTTTCACTGCTGTTTGTATTAGGCAGGAATTCCAATCCTGGCTCGTGCCCAGAGAGGCTGAGGGTTGAAAGTTGGACTTCCTGCCCTCTTTTTCCCTATGACAGTTCTAAAAGTGGAGTGGAATCCATTGAGTACTTTGCTTGGTCTGCTCAGCAGCTGCATGTGCAGAGCCGTAGCATTAGCAGCAAGGGCAGAACTGTCCTGCCAGCAGCTGTCGTGCTCCGGTGACACACTTTTATGCTGGTGGAGGTGGGGGGGAAGCCTCTCTTATCCCTTTGACACACGTGCATATATGCAGAGAAGAATCTAGAGCCAAGTGCATGTGATTCTTTTCTTCCCCCACCCTCAGAGTGCAGATCAAGTTTCGGGTGTAGGAACAATGTAGGGCTTGGAGTGGAAGTGGAAACAGGTGGTCGTGTGTGATGTGTTCTTTGTTGTTCTTTCCCTGTCAGACCAATCCAGAAGCAGTGAGAGGGGACTTCTCAAGCCTGGAAGCAGAGACCAAACATCTGAGGGCTCAGCTGAGTGACAGCCTGAAAGAGCTGCACCAAAAAGAGCTCCGGATTCAGCAGTTAAACAGCAAGGTACAGGCTGTGCTTTCTGCTTGCAGAGTTTGGGCTGAGGAATGTGGGGAAGCTTCAGGCTTCAGTGGGGCTCATGGAGCAGGAATAGGGCTTTCTGTTCACGTGGGCATTCACCAAAGGAACACAGAATTAGAAGAGACTTTTGGAGATGATCCCTTGTGCTGTTCTGCTGCTCAAAGCAGCGCTGTCAGCAGCGTTAGATCAGACCATCCATGCCCTTGCCTACCACAGTGGTTGAAACCTCCGAGAACAAACATTTCCAAACCTCTCCAGGTGCTTGTCCAATGCTGCTCTTCACTTTCAATGAAAATGATTTTGTTTTTGCAAGCCACAGCTAAGTCCCTTATTATATTTTCTGCTGCTGCCAAAGGGCTTGACTCTGTCTGCTTTATGGCTCCCTTCAGGGTAATTGGGAGCTGCTGTACCCTTCAGCCTTTTCTTTCCCAGGATAAAGCAGTGCAGCTCTCACAGCCATCACACTCTCCACTCCCTCATCTATCTTTGCAGCCTTTTTCTGGGCTCTTTCCCATTTCTCTATCCGTTTTGAAACGAGGGACCCAAAACTGGTCACTGTAAGCCAGGTGTGGTCTTGCTGGTACCAAGCAGAGCACAGAGTAACTTTCCTCTGTCTGCTGGCCTTGCTTCTTCTGATGTAATGCAGAATACAACGTTCCTTGCTCACAGCGAGACAGTCTGGGCTGTGCTCAGCTGGGCAGCTGCTGTAACTCCCCAGTCCTTCACAGCAGAGCTGTGGCCTCGGCACTCTCTACAGTCCTGTGTTGTTGCACGGACCTTCCACCAGGTGCAGAAGTTTGTGCTTCCCCATATTGAACCGAAGACTTCTGGTGGTGCTTGAAGTTTTGGGTCGGGTGTCAGCCGCTCCCACAGATGTAACACTGGGAGGGAAGAGGGGAGCAAGGAGCAATCCTGCACGTCGTGTTGATCTTTTAGGGCCACCTATGCTGGAGGCCTCGGCCACAAGCTGCTGTTGGAGGCGATCACTGATCAGCAGACCTTCGAAACGGGCTCTGTGGCAGCACCTGCATTCTCAATAGAATTCTTACCCTCAGTTACACGGGAAACAGTTTTGCTGTGACAGAAATGTTTGAGCTGTTGACTCAGGATTTGTCTCCTCAGCTGTCTCAGGTCTATGAAGAGAAAAACGCCCTCTCCCTCCAGCTGCGTGGTGGCGGCCGAAGCGTCTGTGAGAGTCACCAGCAGTACAGCGAGGTCCTGAGCCGCTGCCTGGTGCTGGAGAAGCAGCTCCAGGAGCTGCAGGCTGCAGACAAGAGCATGGTGAGGGTCTCTGTCAGAGTGAGGGGGAGGGCAAGGCTTACTGCAGGTGGCTCTGCTAAGTGAGCAGCACTGTGGCTGGCTTCTGTCCTCTTTGTTCAGTGCCCTCTGCCGTGTGTTTGTGCCTCCTCTTAGGGGTCATTTGCAACTGATGCTGCTCCCGGAGCACCCCAAGAGAAGAATGAGCCTGGAGGCAGTTACACACCGGAGCTACAGGAGCTGCAGCTGAGGTACTGTGGGGCCAGGAGGGGTGTGAGTCCTCATGCAGGTCCTGGGGTTGGGAGGTGCCTGGCTGGGCTGCTCCATCTGAGCTCTCAGCACTTGGGTTCCCCAGCAGGACCTTGCTGAGTGGAGGAGCTGTCAGACATGCTGGACAGTTGTAGTTAGCAATGTCTCTTTGCACAGAACTTCAAACAATCAGAGCAAACATAGGATCATAGAGTCATAGAATGGCCTGGGTTGTAAAGGCCCACAATGCTCATCTGGTTCCAACCCCCTGCTGTGTGCAGGGTCGCCAGCCACCAGCCCAGGCTGCCCAGAGCCACATCCAGCCTAGCCTTGAATGCCTGCAGGGATGGGGCATCCACAGCCTCCTTGGGCAACCTGTTCCAGTGCATCACCACCCAAACATGTAGTAGCAGTTATGGTGGGCCATCACCAGCCAAATTAGCATCTCTGATTTGATGGGCCAGTCGTTTAGTGACTGCCCAGGTGTATTAATTAGCACAGTCTCAATGCTTTTAGCCTGAGAATGTGTCTGCGATTGAAACCTAGCATGTGGTTCCTGGTGCCCTTTGTAAACAGCTTTTGGAAGGCAGGGTCACATGTACTCCTTACTGATGTGACACAGGAGCTTTCAGAGGCTGCTTTTCTTCTTCCTGCTTTCCAAGTAATTCAAGTATGTTAATGAAAAACAGCTGCCTTCTGTGCAAAGTGGAAGAGAGCTGGCATCCGTTCACTCACTGCATCAGTAAATAGAACAGAAGCAGAGCAGGCCAGGAATTAGCCCTCTTTGGCACATGCTTGCTTGTTTTCTGACAGGTTGTCCGAAACAGAGCACTTGCATAGCAGCACGAAGCAGGATCTGAGGTACCTGGAGGAGCAGCTGGAGGAGGAGCGGGAGCGCCGCGTGGCTGCCGAGGAAGCGCTCTGTGCAGCACAGGATCAGATCAGCAGGTGGGGGCATTGGTCAGGGGGGCAGTGCTGTCATAGGATCATGGCATCACTCAGGCTGGAAAAGACCTCAAAGATCATTGTGTCCAACTACAACCCAACCATCCAACCCCAACTCCAACAGCCCTCCCCAAACCACGGCCCTGAGCACCACATCCAGACGCTGTTAAACACACCCAGGGATGGGGACTCAACCTGGGCAGCCCATCCCAGCGCTTCACAGCCCTTCCTGTACAGAAGTGTTTCCTGAGATCCAACCCAAACCTCCCCTGGCACAACTGGAGGCCATTTCCCCTCGTCCTGTCACCTGTCAGCAGTGAGAAGAGCCCAGCCCCGCTCTGCTGCCATCGCCTTTCAGGTACTGCAGAGAGCAGTGAGGTCTCCCCTCAGCCTCCTCTTCCCCACACCCAGCAGCCCCAGCGCCTTCAGTCTCTCCCCATAGGCCGTATTCTCCAGGCCCTTCCCCAGCCTTGCTGCCCTTCTCTGGACCTGCTCCAGCACCTCCATGTCCTTTCTGTGCTGAGGTGCCCAAAACTGAACACAGCATTCGAGGTGAGGCCTCAGCAGTGCCAGCGCAGGGCAGGATGACTTCCAGTCCTGCTCCCCACTCCTGATCCCAGCCAGGATGCCATCGGCCTTCTTGGCCACCCGGGCACACTGCTGGCTCACATCCAGCCCACTGCCCATCAGCACACCAAGGTCCCTTTCCATCAGGCAGCTTTCCAGCCACTCTTCCCCAAGCCTGTAGGGTTGCCTGGGGTTGCTGTGACCAAAATCTCCTAAGAGTGGAGATCCCAGCTCTCTAAATGGCTGCACTGTGTCTGTGCCTCAGTTGTAGATTATGGCAGAATGCAACAACTGAGTGAAAACTGTGGTAGGATGAATACTGCCAGGAATGCCAGCTTTCCCAGTGAAGCAAACCATTGGAAAATATAATTTGTACCAAAAAAAAAATTTTTTTTTTTTTTTTCTATGTTTTTTGTCTCCTCAGGAATCACCCGTCAGACTTGGGTGAAAAAAGTCTTGACTTGAGAAATTTCCCTACATTTAAATTTATTGCCAAAAAACATAAGTTTGGATACGAGAAACAACTAATTTAGGGTAGACCTTTTCCCTCTGCCCCTTTCCTTGGCTCAGCTTCAGTCTGGCCATCCCTCCTCCACAGTTTCCTTGTTTTCACTCCCCTTGTTTGCATCTTCCACTGCACTCAGTCCCTTTGGTAAGGCAGAAAGTCGTGCAGGGGGTTGAGACCAGCGTGGGGTGACCAGAGAGTCTCAGAACTGCAGGGTTTGGAAGGGACCTCAGGAGATCGAGTCCAACCTCTGCTAAAGCAGTTCCCTATAATAGGTCGCACAGGTTGGCATCCTGAGGGGTCTTAAATATCCCCACAGAAGGAGACTCCACCACCTCTCTGTGCAGCCTGTGCCNGAGCCTCATGAGGTTCACCCGGGCCCACCTTTCAAGCCTGTTGAGATCCCAACAGAAACACCCTGAGACCACAGAAAGCTGTCTGTGTCGCGCTGAGTCTGGGAGCCCTTTTTGCACTGCCTCGCTCGTTCTGAAAGGAAGTCGTTTTGGTTTCAGAAGTTCGTTTGGTGCAGAAGAGGTTTTTGTGCCTGCTCCGAAATGGGGCATTTCCAGCAGTGAGCAGCGAAGGGAGAGTTGATCTGAAGGTGCTTAGGGCTCTTCCCTTGGATCCTTTCGCTATTCCTGCCTCAGACTATTTACATTCTACGGATTATATATCCATATCTATATGCAAACAGATACGTGTGTATACGGATATATAATGCACATATATGGGTTTCTAATTGCACTTTAAAGCGCTGAGCCTGGCATTGCACCAACACTGCAAGCAGCAGATTTGCAGCTTTCTTTTGTGGGATCTCTGCAATCGTTGGCCATGGGGGTCCAGGCACCTCTTGGCAGGAGCCCAGCTGGAATCACCATTGGTTTGGGCACAATCCTTGCCGTGGTGCCCCCTTGAGCCCGACCCAGCTACCCAGTGAGGGCTACCAGCCCTACCCAGTGAGGAGCGCTTTGCGCAGCGCGGCCCCCTCATTGGAGCGGAGGGAACGGCTGCGCTGGGGGCTGGGGGAGGAAGTGCAGAAAACAGGAACCCAGTGCAGCCCTGAGGCTGCTGTGAGCGGCAGTGCTGGGCCGGAGGACTGCAAACCCATCAGCGGGAGCCGGCGGTGGGGCAAGGTGAGGATACCGGGGGGTCCTGGGGGTGGGGAGTGGGCAGCAGCAATAGCAGAAGTGCTTCGGTGGGCAAAAAGAGCCACTGCCTGGGCACGAGTTGGTGGTGCTCAGCATTTACTGCTCAGTCGGTTCTTTGGTCATCATTGTTTTTTTGGCATTTGAGGCTCTTAAGAACCATTATTCCCACATGTTAACCGTCTGCTTTGGGGGAAGGATGGGACCAACTCTGCATTGGCCATCTGCTTTGGAGGAAGGATGGGAGCAACTCTTGCACTGACCATCTGCTTTGGGGGAAGGATGGGAGCAGTGCTGCATTGACCATCTGCTTTGGGGGAAGGATGGGAGCAACTCTTGCACTGACCATCTGCTTTGGGGGAATCTCAGAATCGCCAAGGTTGGAATCTCCAAGATCATCTGGTCCAACCTAAGGAAGGGGGGAAGGATGATGATGGGAAGGACGGGCCCAATCCCCATGGCTGTGGTTAAGGCTGTGGTTTGTTATGGTTCCCAGGACGTGGGTGGGAGGTGCAGGGGAGGAGGTGGTCAGGAGTCACCTGGAGCAGCAGTCAGGCCTCAGAGCTCCAGATCGGAGTTGGAGTGGCTGCTCAACGGCTGCCCTCGGCTGGAAGCCCTGTGCCGGGTTGCTGCTGCTGCTGTACATACAAATGGGCCATAGAAGTGTTTGGAGTGAGAGATGGTAAAAGGTGAGGATGGAAAAAGGAAATGGAAGGCCCTGTTGGGTTGTTCCGCATTGTCCACACCCACCTTCCTGCTTCCTCTGCTCGTCGTTATCACAGAAGCACTGAATCAGAGGATGCCTTTGGTTGGAAGGGGACCTGAAACACGATGTGTTCCAACCCTGCTGCCCTGGGCTGGGGGTCCCCCCAGCTTGGGCTGCCCAGAGCCCCATCCACTGCCATGGGCACCTGCAGGGATGGGGCACCCACAGCTCTGGGCAGCGGTGCTGGGATGATTTGTTGGCTGTGCTCTGCAATAGGATTGCTGCCGAGCGCTGCAGCACAGAGGAGCGCTGCACTTCCATTGTGAACCACTCTGACTATCACTGCTGTTGTTATTATTTTAACTCCCGTGGATCAAATCCTTGCAGTAAATCTCCCTCGGTCCTCCATCCTTGGCTTTCTGCCTGGCTCCTTTTAGCCACAAACTCCATCCCTGCTCCGTGCTTTCGGTTCCCTCCTCCCCAGCCCCTCGTTAACTCCGTGCATTGAGCAGTGCTGGAGGCCCACCCGCTGCTGGGACGGCTGCTCCCAGCTCAGCACCAACACCTTGCACTGGAAGCAGCTGCCCTGTGCACACTGCATCGAAACCTGTGAATCGAGGATCCCTACAAAGCCGACCCCATCCCTCCTGTTGGGTTTCCCCTGGTTGATGTGACGTTTGTGGCTGTGTGGGCCACAGCACTGCGGTTCTTCTCTCCGCCTCATTGCAAAGCTGCTTTGGGCCATGGGAAGAGCAGCCCCGCATTGCCTGCCCCGTGCAACCGGACTTCCTTCCGCCGCTCTGCAGGCGCAGCGCTGCCTGGGAGGGACTTTTTTTGTCTTTTTTCAGAGTCATCCTGAAAGTGAAACGCAGGAGCTCTAGATTTCACACCAGTTTTGTTTTATAACTTCCTCTTCCTGGGCCTGTTGCCTCATCCGGGCTCCTGCGCTTTGCTCCAAAAGTAATGCCTGTTTATTTCCATGGAAGCCAGAGCAGAGGCGAAGAGCACAATAATGCCATTTGATAGAGCAAATTCTCAGCTACAAAGCACTGCTTTTCAACATGGGAACTCCCATTCGCTGTGCATTTTCACCAGCGATGAACAAGAGCCTGTGTGCCACGCTTGTACAGATCTGCACCAGTGGAGGAGACCCGCTGTTACTGTGATGGCACCATTGTTAGGCTGGAGGGGCTTTGAGCACCTGATCGAGCTGTAGATGCCCCTGTTTGCTGTGGGGTGTGGGACCAGATGACTCCCCTCACTGTGCTGCTGCCCTGCCCCCGGTGGCACCGCGCTCCCGGTTATGCCGTGTTCTGCCCCGCAGATGTGGAAGGCGGTGGTGGGCCACGACGTGTCGGTGAAGGTGGAGGCACAGAGCGATGACTGGGACACCGACCCCGACTTCGTGGTGAGTGCCTGCGGCAGGGTCGGCGCGGGGGGGCTGGAGGGTCCCCAAGGGGGGGGGAGACCTCATTGCAGCCTTCCAGTACTTGAAGGGAGCGTATAAACAGGAGGTGGAACGGCTGTTTATGAGGGTGGATGGTGATAGGACAAGGGGGAATGGTCTTAAACTGAGACAGGGGAGGTTGAGGTTGGATGTTAGGAGGAAGTTTTTCACNCAGGAGTTTGTTTCTCACCTCGATTCCCACCTTCTCAGGCAGCAAGCTGTTCCTCTTCTTGTTTTGCACTGTCAGTGCCGTGTTTTCAGGATGCCTCCTGTATGAAGCCTTCAGCCACACTTCAGGGTGTCGTTGCATCCCAGGTTCGGTTACTTCTTGGTCCTGATGCTCAGCTGGAGTTTTGGGCTGGCAGGATTTTTCCTCCTGTCTGTGTTTCAGCAGCCATTTAATATTAGAAGGTCCACATGCCACCCCCCGTGCCTTCTTCTGTGCCCCCTCCCAAGCTCTCTGCTGCCAACACCTTGCTCTTTATGCCCAGTGCAATGTGGATCCTGGGTTGCTTGAGAGATGCTGTTATGGTCAGTAGGAGAAGGAGGCTGGCCTGGTCTGGATGGAGGCTGAGGAGCAGCGAGCCCTGTGCCTTTGTCTTGTTGACTGTAGAAGTGGATTTGGTCGCTGAGCTTTGCTGCGGCTCCTTGTGCTGCTTGCATCCCCTAGCAGTTTTAGTTCAGCAGCTCACATAAATCTCACTATTAGAATCTTCTGCATCACTGTGGTGGTTTTCCTCCTGACACAGATGCTTGTTCTGACCAAAAATAGTGATCTGGATGGAATAAGCTGAGGTGAAGGAGGAGCTGCTACACAACTCAGGCAACATTGTCCCCTTCCAGCATTAAAGTCTGTGGAAGTCCCCTCCCTTCACGTCACCTGATGTCACATCACTGATACTGGCAGTGCTGCTTCCATCCTTTAACAGTATCTTACCACTCTTCAAAGTCTGTCACTGGGAAATAGTGAGCAAGAACCAGCACTTCTGGGAGCAGAGCTGGCTTCCGGATGAATTTCATGGCATTTGAAGGAGTTCAGTCGTCTGCCTTGGCCTCTTGCAAGTCACACACCATGAAATTTCACTGGCAGCCAAGCTGACACCTCAGCTAAGTCAGGGTTTGTGATTCCTGCCAAGAAAAAACAGCACCAAAAGAAATTGAAGAGTTGTAAAGTGAAGGGAGATGGGTGAGGAAAGAAAGGCTCCGTGGGCAGCAGCTGAGCTCTCCTGTGTTTAATTTGTATGGAGATCACGAGATACCAGCTCTGCCCCTGTTTCACTACCCTCCAGAAATTGGGAATGACTTCATTGTGAAACCATACCTGAGCAAAGCAGGCCGTTGCTGCTCGGGTCACCCCGTGGTTCTGCTCGTTGCTTTAATGGCTGTGTGTTTGTTTTGTGTCAGGTTGGAGTCGGGTGAGTGGACGTCCTCCCTCAGCACCAGCATCGATGTGGCTGCAGGCCACGAGCATTCCTTGCTGATTGACTCCATGGATAATAATGGCAGCAAAGTAAGGATTTTCTCTCACGGCTGCCAATGGTGTGAGCTCAGTCTGGTGTAAGAAAACATCACCTGAGAACTGTGGGCCTATAGCAGCCAAGTGCTTCTGTGGGCATCTTTGAGTCGGTTTGGGCAGTGGGTTTGTGTGGCTTTCCGCTCTTGGCTTTCTCTGCTGGTTTCCTTTGTTCTGTGGCTCTGCCAGGAGAGGTGACGTTGTCTGAGCACCCCCAAAGGGCTCCTGTGGTGGATCAGCACAGGGCAGCCCTGCTCAGCAGGACCTGAAGTCCTCTCAGTGGTGAGGCTGAAAGATCTCCACGAATACACATTCCCTTCTTCCAGCCTGCAGGGAGGGTGGGTTGGGATTCCTAGGAGTCTGCAGCAGAGAAGTACCACTGGTCCTTTTGTTTACATTTCACTTGAGGGGCTGAGATGTTTGTAGGGAGCAAATGCCAAGGGCAGACGTTCTGCGTCCTGTTGCCCTTTCTCTGTTGGAATTGGAGGGAGCTGGCTGGCAGAAAATCTGAAGAGAGCAGCTTTTCTGACGGGGAGCGGCTCTGGAGGTCAGATCTGGCAGCAGAATGGGTTTGGGAAAGTTCGTGCTGATAAGCTTAAACTTATCTCTGTGGTCGGAGAACTCGGGGGGAGGGTTGCTGGGCACTCAGCCCTTCCTGGTGCTTGACCAGTCTCTCTTCCCCTCTTCCAGACTCGGAATATCCCCGGACTGCGGCGCCTGTTCCGCTCTCTCTTCCGCTCCCGGACTCACTTGCCCATGCTGGTGGCCATGTACCTGCTGGCTCTTCACGTCCTGCTCTTCCTGTGCTTCACAGGCCACCTCTGAGCAGGAACAACGGCCCTTCCTTGAGCCACAGCCCTCTGTGATCCCGGGCCAGCACTCCCCATCCGCAGGGCAGCTGAAACAGGCACTTCACCCACTGCCCTCTCTCCAAGCCCCCTGTGGGCAGCGCTGCCTGGTGGCTGATGCATGCCCTGGGTGCTTGCTGGTGGGATGGGCAGCAGCCAGCGCTGTGTTTCCAGGACATCTCTCACTTCATTCTGTGGTTTTAAACTATTGAGCAGTACGTTTTCTGAGCTGGGCTCCTCCTGCTGACAGTCAATATCTGTGCCTGTACCTGGAGGGAGCGCTGCTCACTTTATGGAGCATTTTGCCATGGTAGGAACGAGTAAATCCTTCCTGGATTGCTGCAGCTCTTCAGTGCTTCCAGGAAATGCCAGGCCTTCATTCACCCTCATCCTGAGCTGGGGGGGGGGAGCTCTGGAGCTGTGCACCAGGGAGGGGAGCTCCTTCCCTTCCTTACGTCTCCTGTTTGCTCCGTGGCTCAGTGCTGTTTGAGATGCATATCCTAAGGAAACTGTGGGCACTTTAAGGAATGTGGATTTCAAAACCACATTTCCTGCTCAGTTCCATCTACGGTTGAAGTAGGGCCAAAATTAGTCCATCTGGACCTGCTGAGCACTGCGTTTAAAGACAGCTGTATGTCTGCTCTGACAGCCTTGCAACGTAGCTGCAGAAATGTAATTATTGAATATGAGGCAAGAGCTTTTTAATCTCTCTCTTCAGGAACCTCTCAAAAGGAGAGCAGCTGTGCTCCCGCTTCCTGCTCTGCTGCGCCAGGTTAAACCCATATGGGCTGTGCTGGGGGCTCCCATCGTGTGGTTCCATCACGTGGGCCTGAGTCAAAGGCAGAAGATCAGAACTGAAAGGGTTCCCCCGGCGCTGGGGGAGGGAAAGGAGTTCTGGGCCTTTGGTGTCACTGCTTATAGAGCAGTTGTGCAGTGCTGGCGCCGGGCCCTGGGCTTGTCTGACTCTGAGGCCAACGGTGTGGATGGATTTGATCATATGGGATGCGTGGGAAGCTGTGCTTTCCTATAGAACTCCTGCAATGTCGTGGAGTTGGGACAGTCCTCTTCCAAAGGGAGAATGTTGAATGCGGGGGTGTTTGAGCTGAGCTTCCTGCTGCTGGCCAAGCTGCGATGCCTTCAGGTCCTTGCTGGGAGGGTCCTGGCTGCTTTGTGGTGCAGCGCTCAGCTTGCGTTTTTCCACATGGGAAAGAGTTGGGGTTCCAATGCTGGTAACCCAGCAGTCCCCAGCTGCTGCAAAGCCTCTCTGAAGGAGGATTGAATTCATCACTGTACCTAAAACAATGGGATCTCTGGCAGCGTTGGCACTACATATCCCTTTGTGTGCTACCCCCATGATCTCTGTGGACTTCCTCAGCTGCATACACTTCTGTGACCAAAAACTTTGCCTATAGCTTCCTGGGGCTCGTGCTCCTGTATATAATAAAGGTTATTTTTCAGATGGAAGCCGTGTTGTGTCACCATGTGAACACTGGGGGTCTCCACAGCCCTCTGTGTGCATTTCCTCGTGTGTTCGTTCCATCAGATCTGTTTCCTCTGATTGAACACCCCCAGAGACCACCTTTCCCCTCTTGGCATCTTCAGCTTTTGCTGCCGTGACCNCAGAGGGTGGTGAGGCACTGGAACAGGTTGCCCAAGGAGGCTGTGGATGCCCCATCCCTGCAGGCATTGAAGGCCAGGCTGGATGTGGCTCTGGGCAGCCTGGTCTGGTGGTTGGTGACCCTGCACATAGCAGGGGGTTGGAACCAGATGAGCATTGTGGGCCTTTGCAACCCAGGCCATTCTATGATTCTATGATTCTATGTTCTGTTTGACATAGACATGTTTTTAGCTTTGCATGAGGGGAGAGTTTGTAGAACCACAGAATGGTCTGTGTTGAAAGGGCCCTTCTTAGAACTGTAGAATGGTTTGGGTTGGAAGGGACCCTCATAGGATCACAGAATGGTTTGGGTTGGATTTGGAAGTGACCTTCATAGAACTATAGAATGGGTTGAGTTGGAGGGGACCTTCCTAGAATCATGGAATGGTTTGGGTTGGAAGGGACCTTCATAGGATCATGGAATGGTTTGGGTTGGAAGAGACCTTGTTAGAACTGTAGAATGGTTTTGAGTTGGAGACCTTCATAGGATTATGGAGTAGTTTGGGTTGGAAGGGACCTTCATAGGGTCATAGAATGGCTTGGGTTGGAAGTGACCTTCATAGGGTCATAGAATGGTTTGGTTTGGAGGGGACCTTCCTAGGATCGCGAAATGATTTGGGTTGGAAGAGACCTTCTTAGAACTAGGGAATGGTTTGAGTTGGAGACCTTCATAGGATTATGGAATGGTTTGGGTTGGAAGAGACCTTCTTAGAACCACAGAACAGCTTGGTTTGGAGGGGACCTTCATAGGATCATAGAATAGTTTGGGTTGGATTTGGAAGGGACCTTCATAGGATTATGGAATGGTTTGCGTTGGAAGGGACCTTCTTAGAACTATAGAATGATTTGAGTTGGAGGGGACCTTCATAGGGCTATGGAATGGTTTGGATGGATGTTGGATGGAATGGAAGGGATGTTCACAGGATCACAGAGAGGTTTGGTCCCACTCTCTGCGATGAGCAGGGACACCCACAACTCCATCAGGTGCTCCAGCAGCAATCTGAGCATCCCATGCAGTGCCTCACCACCCTCAGCGAGAAGACCTCACTCCCTACATCCAACGACTGATCCGGGGGTGCAGCACCCATCGGCCCACCCCCCCT
>JACDJE010000507.1:456842-477691 GCA_016647715.1 Pavo muticus | reverse complement strand
GGGGGCGTGGCCAGGGTGGGGGCGTGGCCTGGAGGATGCCGGGGGGCGTGGCCAGGGTGGGGGCGTGGCCTGGAGGATGCCGGGGGGCGTGGCCAGGGTGGGGGCGTGGCCTGGAGGATGCCGGGGGGCGTGGCCAGGATGAGGGCGGGGCTGCAGAAGCCCACAGCGCAGTGATGCTCTCCGCCCCGCAGCATCCACCAGTTGAGGAGCAAAGTGTCAGAAGAGCACGAGGTCATCAAGAAGAAGGAGCTGGAGAGCGGCCCGAAGGCCTCGTATGGCTACGGGGGCAAATTTGGGACAGAGCGGGACCGAATGGACAAGGTAACAGAATGGGAGGGGACTCCCCTGGGCTCCTTGGAGATGTCCATTTTCTGACCCCGTTTTCTGCCCTGGCCCTGAAGGGAGGCTGTGCAGAGCACACGTATCAGCCCACGGACTGTCTCCAAAATGTGCTTGAACCCATCCACATAATTTGTCCCTGCTGAGTCCTTGCAACACTCCCCTCAGTGGAACGGAGCGCTGTGCTGCTAACAGCTCGGTCAGGTGCCTCCCTGCTGGGTTTGGAGAAGCAGTGAATAGCAATCCCCCACCCTCACAGCACAAAGTTCTTCCTCACAGTCACACAGAGCTCCCCGGACTCCGTTCTGTGCCCGCTGCACCTCATCCTGGCGCTGGGCACCACCGAACAGAGCCCAGCCCCATCCCCCTGACCCCTGCCCAGCAGGTATCCACCAGCACTGCTCAGATCCCCTTTCTCCTTCCCTTCTCCAGGTGCGCAGCCCTGGGGCTCTCGGCCTGTCCCCATCAGGAGCTGCTCCGGGCCCCCCATCTCTGCACCCTCTGCAGGGCTCTTCCAGCAGTTCCCATTCTGCCCTGAACTGGGGAGGCCCACACTGGTTGCGGTGCTGCAGCTGTGCCCCCCCAGTGCAGAGCAGAGGGGAGGAGCACCTCCCTGCCCTTCTGGCCACGCTCTGTGCAATGCACCCCAGGGTCCCATTGGCCTTCTGGGCCGCCAGGGCACACTGCTGGCTCATAGCCAACCAGTGGTCAATACTTGGTCAACCACTGATCAATCAGGACCCTCAGGTCTCCCCACGCTCATTCTGGCAGCAGAGCAGAGCAGCCCCCATCCGTCCCACTGCTCTGAGCTCACGCTGTGCCTCCTCTCTCCTCAGTGTGCCGTGGGCCATGAGTACGTCGCCGATGTTGGGAAGCATTCCTCGCAGACTGATGCAGCTCAGGGCTTTGGGGGGAAGTACGGCGTGCAGAGGGACCGAGCCGACAAGGTGTGCTGAGCAGAGCAGCTGGGGCCCGAGCTGCATTGGGATTATTGATGTAGCTTTTAATGTGCTGATGCGTGCAGGGCTCGGCGTGCTGTGCCCCATGCTGCAATGTGCATCTCATCTCCTGTGTGCAGGCTGAGAGCTGATAGCTTGCAGCACACACGTGGCCATGAGCTCTGCACCAACGTCTGTGCGCTCTGCTCTGCAGGCTGTGGGAGCTGCAGTGCTCTCGTCTGCAGCCCCAGTGCTTTGCAGCGTGCATGCATGGCACAGTGCCCTCCATCCCACACGTCTCAGGGTCAGACCCTGCCCAAGTGCTTTGCTATGTGCATGCGTGACATAATGCCCTCCATCCCTGAAGTCAGCCCCTGCCCAGATGCTTTCTATGTGCATGCATGGCATGCTGCCCTCCATCCCATGCACATCTCAGCCCCTGCCCAGGTGCTTTCTATGTGCATGCATGGCGTGCTGCCCTCCATCCCATGCACATCTCAGCCCCTGCCCAGGTGCTTTCTATGTGCATGCATGGCGTGCTGCCCTCCATCCCATGCACAGGTCAGACCCTGCCCAGGTGCTTTCTATGTGCATGCATGGCATGCTGCCCTCCATCCCATGCACATCTCAGTCCTTGCCCAGGTGCTTTCTATGTGCATGCATGGCATGCTGCCCTCCATCCCTGGGGTCAGACCCTGCTGCTGGTGGGACCCAACCCCCAGCACAATGCCATTCCTCCCTTTGTGTTCCAGTCGGCGCTGGGGTTTGAATACAAGGGAGAAGTGGAGAAGCACTCATCCCAGAAAGGCAAGTCCGTGGCACACTCGGAACTCAGTGCTCTGCAGTGCCCTCCTGCTCCTGTCACCCTGCGCTGGCTGCTGCTCACAGCCCTGTTATCTCAACTCTGCCACTTGGTGCAGACCCCCATTCCCATCTGCTCACCCTGCTGCCCTGTCCTGTCCTGCTCTGTCCGTCCCTGTCACTGTTCTCTTTTGCTTTGCTGGAAACTCCTGGCTGAGCAGAGAGGACCCCCCAACCCCAACCTGCTGATGGGTGAGTGGTGCTCCCAGTCCTTTAAAAGTCCCTCTGAGGAACTGCTCTGTGCAGAACGCAGCACTGCGGGATGTCAGAAGTGATTACACACACACACACACACACAAGAAGATATCTAAGAAAAAGCACAGCAATGGATATGGCAACAAAAGGCTCTACAGCACCCAAACCTGTGCTCTTTGAGGCAAACTTCGAGGTGTGCAGAGGAGCAGCTGCATTCAGAGGGGAGGCTGCAAGAGCTGAAGCCAAAGGTGAAACGTTCTGCAGCCGAGAGAAGGTCGGAGGGCAAAGCCCCTCATGGTGCTTCAGGCCATTGTGAGGAGAACATCACTGCTGGGAAAGGAGTTTGGTGCTGTGTTCTTTTCAGAGGGAACTGCAAAAGAGTGAAGAAGTTTTGAGGCTTGTTGATGTAAAGTAATGATTCAGATGCAGTCGTGACACCAAAACACGTTCCTGCATTGGAAGTCATTTGTAGACTTGGTACTTCAGGCTGTGTGGAAGCACAGAAATACCTCGGAGATAAGGAAAGAAGTTACACCAAACACCCACATCCCTGCCGTGTGGTCCTTGTGGTGATGTTCCTGTACTGGAACCTTTAGTGCTGAGGTAACAGCTGGAAAGCTCTGTGTGCTGAAAGCAGCACGCTGGGGTGTTTGTTCTGTGATGCACTCCCCCTCTTAAGGTGGGATATGGTGATGGGGGCTGTGAAGGGATCCCTTTGGAGCTGGTGGATGGGACAGTGGCTGAGATTCTGGAGGATGGTGGCCAACAACGGGGTGATGTTTGGAGGATAACTGAGCAGAGATGCAGCGGTTACCGCGGGGTGCTCTGTGGGGCTGTAGGAAGAGGAGGTGTAAGGAGGGTGTGCTGTGCCTCCATCCCAGTGAGACAGAGGTGGAGGGACCACGTCTCCAGAAATGTACTTCTCAGCCTTTGCTGAGCTCCCACAGTTGGTGGTTTCCATGTGGGAGCTGAGGTTCCACTGTGGCAGATGTCAGCCAGCCATAAATGTTTGCCATATGTTCTGTGATCCCAGGGCCTCACTCCATGCCATGTCCCCACTGCCCTCCACCTCCTGCTGCCATCAGACACGTTGCCTGTGCCTTCATTCCCCCAGGCCCTCATCCTCAATGGCCCTTGGGGTGCTCCCAGCCCTCCAACCCCTGCTCTGTTGTACTCCTTCCCTGCTGCCATTCCCCCATCCCCACTGCCATCCCTCTCCATCTCCGCTGCCATTCCCCCATCCCCACTGCCATCCCTCTCCATCTCCGCTGCCATTTCCCCATCCCCACTGCCATCCCTCCTCCATCTCTGCTGCTGTTCTCTCATCTCTGCTGCCATTCCCAATCCCTGCTGCCATCCCTCCTCCATCTCTGCTGCCATTCCCAATCCCTGCTGCCATTCCCCTACCCCTGCTGCTCTCCCCCTCCCTGCAGCTCCCCAGCCCCTCACTGCACCCCCCCCTCAGATTACTCCAAGGGTTTCGGTGGCCGTTACGGTGTGGAGAGGGACAAAGTGGACAAAGCAGCAGTGGGGTTTGACTACAAGAGCCAGGCAGAGAAGCACGACTCACAGAAAGGTGATCACCCCTTCCTAAGTCCAGAGCATCCTATAGAGTTCTATAGGGGCACTACAGTGGGCACTACAGCCCCACACTCATCACGCTGATGCTTTTCTCCTCCTCTCTGTTCCCTGTTCCCCTCTGTGCCACGATTGGGATCCCTGTGGCTGAAGACTACTCAGTGGGCTTCGGTGGGAAGTTTGGAGTCCAGAGAGATCGTCAGGACAAGAGTGCTCTGGGCTGGGACCACCAGGAGGAGGTGCAGCCCCACGCCTCCCAAACAGGTACAGATGGGCTCGGAGCTGACGGTTCACGCTGCCAAAACCCAAATGCAGATTATTGTGGATGTGTGGGCAGCTGGGGGGGGCACTGTGAGCCCCAAAGCAAAGGGTGAACTCGGCCAGAGCAGGGCTTGGAGTGTGGCACAGCAGATTGATGGGGGACGCGGATGCACATCCCTGGGTCGGGCTCTTTGTGTCTGTTGTAGTTTCCATGGAAATAAATAGGAGGCATTACTTTCGGAGTGACCTACGTAGTATTCTAGAACATAAATTGGTTTCTGATTTTCCATACAGACTATGCCAGGGGGTTTGGAGGCCGCTATGGGGTCCAGAAGGACAGGGTGGATAAGGTGAGTCTCTGATCAGTGCTCTTGGAATCACTGAGGTTGGGAAAGAGCTCTGAGATCCCCAACCCTGCCCCATCCCACCACGCACACTGACCACGTCCCCAAGTGCCACATCCCTGTGGCCATTGAACACCCCCAGGGATGGGGACTCCCCACTGCCCTGGGCAGCTGTGCAGTGCTGACCGCTCTCTGGAGCACAGATTGTTCCCAGTCTCCAACGTGACCCTCCCCATCACACCCTCAGCCCATCCCCTCCCGTCCTATTGCTGCTCCCTGGGAGCAGAGGCCGACCTCTCTGCAGGAGCAGCCGTGGCCTTTGGCTGAGGGCAGCAGACGCCCCCAGTGCAGGGAGGCACTCCATCCCCTCAGGGCTGTGGCAGTTCTGCTGATGAAGACAGACATTGCTGGGAGCAAAGCTTGTGGCCAAACCTCTGGGGTGACCTCAGCCTAACGTGCCGGACGCTTGGTTCCCTTCCTCTTGCAGAGTGCTGCTGGCTTTGACGAGATGGAAGGTCCAACCTCCAGATATGAGAAAACACGACCAGTGGAGGCAGGTGAGAGAAGCGTGCGCCCGCCCAGGGCTCGCTGGGTCCCACGTCCCCCAGTGGCAGCACATCACAGGCACTGGGTAGTGCTGGGGGCTGAGGAGGGTGGCTGCGAGGAGGTTCCTCCAGGGGACGCAGAGGGACGGGTTTCTCCTGGTGCTCGGGGTGGTGGAAGGAGCCATTGGGCAGCCTGCATCAGCGGTATCCTCCACGCATCAGCTTCCAGTGGTGCCAGCAGCCTTAGGTCACGGTTTGAGAACATGGCTAAGTTGGCAGATGAGGAGAGCAGGAGGAAGGTGGAAGAGGAGCGGGCCAGGCGGCAGGCACAGGAGGGCCAGGCGGCACGGCGGAAGGTGAGCCATGGCCATCACTTCCCCTTGCCCATCACTTCCCCTTGCCCATCACTTCCCCTTGGCCATCACTTCCCCTTGGCCATCACTTCCCCGTGGCCATCAACTCCCTGTGGCCATCACCACCATCTCCCCAGGGCCACCATCTCCCCATGGCCACACTCTCCTCATGGCCACCATCTCCCCGTGGCCATCACCTCACTGTGGCCACCAGCTCTCCATGGCCATCACCTTCCCGTGGCCATCACCATCATCTTCCCAGGGCCACCATCTCCCCGTGGCCATCACCTCTCCATGGCCACCATTTCCCCGTAGCTATTACCTCCCTGTGGCCATCACTTCCTCATGGCCATCACCTCCCCATGGCCACCACCACTATCTCCCCAGGGCTACCACCTCCCCAGGGCCACCACCTCCCCATGGCCACCAAGTCCCAATGGCCATCAGCTTCCTGTGGCCACCACCTCTCCTCAGCCACCACCTCCCCATGGCCACCAAGTCCCAATGGCCATCAGCTTCCTGTGGCCACCACCTCTCCTCGGCCACCACCTCCCCATGGCCACCATCTCCCAGTGGCCGTCACCTCCCCGTGTCCCCAGGACCAGCAAAGTAGACTGTTCTGCAGACCCGCTGGTGTCCATCCGTTGGTTTGTGGCAGCTGGAACAAATTTCAGTGGGAGGAGAATTGTCTGAGAGTTGATCTGATGGAAATGGTGATGGATGTGGTTGAAAAGGACTGAAGGGCTCTGGCAACTTTCCTCCAGCAGGAAATCCCACAGAGAGAGACGGTCCACACAGAGCCACCTCCTGCCCCTGTGCCAGCAAGGGTCCCTGTGAGAGCCGAGCAGGAGCCCACGCCACGAGGAGAGCAGGTGCTGAGAGAGGGGATGGAGGAGCTGCGCCCCACAGCCCTGCAGGGAGAGGAGGGGGAAACACTGGGGTGGTGGTGGGACATGGCTGCACAGCACCTTGAGCCACACAGGGTGGGCTGGGGGAGGTGGTCACTGCCACAGCAGTAAGATGGGGTGTATGGTGTGAGATAGACTTGGATACGTGAGCCATGAGAGTCTGTGCAGCCCTGAGCTGATGGCTGAGCTCCTGGTGTGGATGATGCTCTGCTGGTGCTGCGGTGGCACTGTGGATGCATGCGGCGGTGCTGGCGCCCTTGGTTGGGTGCTGTGCAATGAGGAGCTGCCTGCAGTGGGTGCTTTGCAGGTAACTTTCCTGTTGTTTTCTCACTCCATGGCAGGAGGCAAAAGGAGAGGAGGAGGAGGAGGCACCTGCATTGCCCCCAAGGCAAGCAGATCTGACTGAGGAGGAGGAGCAGCCCATCTACAGCGAGACTTTTGATGTTGGTGGAGACTACGAGGAGCTGCTGGAGCACTCCGACTACTGCGACAGCGCCAGTGCAGGCGCTGACTACGAGGAGCTGCCGGCACCCGGGGCAAAGCCGGGTGGTGCCACCTACAGCCTGGGAGAGGAGGACGAAGGGGAGGACTATGACGAGGTCATTCCTGAGGAGCCCAGTCAGAGCCTGCCCTGCAGGGGTGAGCATGTGGGAAATAGCCTCGGAGAGTGTCTGTTTGCATCACGGGATGGATGGACAGATGAGAGGGGTTTGGTGTCCTGAAGTCCTGTGGTCAGGTTAGCAGTTCGTGTTGGTTGGGACCTGGCTGCATCCCAGCCCCTCACCCTGCTCTGAGGCACAAATCAGCAGCGTGGGGCGCAGGGTTGGGCTGCGGGTGTCTGCTGAAGGCCAGGGCAGGAGGGCTGCACCTGATGCCGTGTTTCCTGCGAGGGACCACCGGTGGGACTGCAGGGCTGGCTCTGATAGTTCACAGCTCACAGCTTGCTGAGACCTGAGCTGCTGGTGCCTCCTGGGTGCCAGGGGAGCAGGCAGTATGTGAGCAAATTGCACGAGTGGCTGCTGCTGTTTCTATTGCCACTTCGCTTGGTGAGAGGGAGGAGCTGGAGTTCTGTCCAGGCTTTGTCTGAAGGAGGATCACGAAGCACCAGGACTGCAGCTCCCTCCTCCTAGCCGTGGAAGCAAGGTGTGCCGTGAGCTGAGCCGCAGCACACTGCTGTGTGCCAACAGGGGTTGGATGTGGCTCACTGCAGGACAGACAGATGGGCACCAAACAGACCTCCGTGGCTGCCTTCAGCCTCTGTCTCATCTACCTGTCCTGTCTTCTGCAGGGGAAATGGACAGCATTTATGAGGTGGAGAGCCCTGGGATCTGTGCGACGGCCCTCTACGATTACCAAGGAGGTGGGTCTGCTATCCTGGGGGTGTGAAAGGCCATCACCCCGGCACGGGGAGCCCTGGGAGCTCAGCAGGGGATGGGAGGTGGTGGCTCACACCAGCTGTGGTGGAAGGGCTTGGGCTCAGTTGGTTAAATGTCTTCCTCGTGGAATGTAAAAGGAGAGCTTGCTTTGTAACACGGCTGCTTCATTGTTCACCTGTGAGGTTCCTCTCCTTGCTCCACTCTGTTCGTGCTGGTTGCAGGGATGGGGGTTGGGTGAGATGAGCTCTGTGACTTGTCAGCCTGCATGGGGAGAAGGAGGGGAGGGATGTAAATCAGTCCATTGCTGTGTTATCTTTGCACGGCCACCATCTTCTCTGATCAATCCCTGCAGATGGAGATGATGAGATTTCCTTTGATCCTGATGACACCATCACACACATCGAGATGGTGGATGAGGGCTGGTGGAGAGGGCAGTGCCATGGCAAAGTGGGGCTCTTCCCAGCGAACTACGTGAAGCTCCTGCAGTGAGGCTGGGGTCCCACTGGGGTCCCACTGCCTCCTCCTGAACCTTCACCTCTCTCTGCTTCAGCCCTTTATGCATTATTAGCTTCATTTGGCTCTGCTCGGCATGGCCGCATGCGAGGAATAGCAGTGAACAAACCAGCAGTGTGGAAGGAAATGCCCAGGGTGGATTCTGATTCCCATCCCATTGAGAAAGGTGGGATGGTTCCAGAACTTATGGGTGTGATACGCGATGTCTTTTCTGTCTGGGTCATCCCATTCATCAACCACAGTGCGTGCAGGAGAACTGTGTCCATTTCTGTCCCAGCAGGGCAGTTCTCAGGCAGGGAGCACCAACAGTGATGCGGTCAGGGCAGGAGGGGCTGCCTGCCATTTGTCACCTCCACAGGTCAGACCTTTATCCCAGGGAACGGCAATAGGATGAGAGGGGATGGGCTGAGGGTGTGATGGGGAGGGTCAGGTTGGAGACTGGGAACAATCTGTGCTCCAAAGAGCGGTCAGCACTGCACAGCTGCCCAGGGCAGTGGGGAGTCCCCATCCCTGGGGGTGTTCAATGAGCACAGGGATGTGGCACTTGGGGACGTGGTCAGTGGGATGGGCTGGGGTTGGATTGGGGTTGCACTGGGGATCCAGAGGTCTTTTCCAACCTCAGTGGTTCTGTGGTTCTACCTGTAGGGCTCCACATCCAGCAGTTACAGCACTCGGGTGCTGAAGTCAGCCCACCCATTCCCACTGCAGAAATAGTTATCTGCGGCTAATTAGCTCACCTGTCAGTAGGAATTAATGAAGAAAGGAACAAATTGTTCACGCTGGGTGGGGTTCCCTTACCTGATGTGTTCCCATTGCTGGTGCTGTTGGCCATATCCTGCTTCCCTGTCGTGGGTTGGTTGCATCACTTTGAGGTCTACCAAACCTTCAGCAGCCCGGTTTGGGCAGAGCTCACAGCAGCAGCTTTTCTCTGTGCCTCACTGTGCTCCCCCTCCAGCTCAAGCAATAAACTCTTCTGTTCTGACCTGCTCATGGCCATGACCCCTTATTTCATGACAGCATGCAGTGCACAGTGAGAAGGGCCCTGGTTTCTGCAGATAGGAGGATAAAGCAGAGCGTGTGGGCAGCGGGACCATAGGAAATGCACATGTCATTCTTAAATCTGTAATGCTTTAAAGCAGCATTCAGGTGACAATCCAGTGCAAACCATGCCCTCCCCTAAAGCAGCGTGCTCCGGGCTGGGTGCTCACTGCTGCTGCAGGAGATGGTTGTTGGTGTGCAAGTGGTGTGCAATTCAGTGCCAGCACCAGCCCTGGGACCAAAGCTCCTGCGAGGAGCTGCAGGAGCGCATCCCAGTGCAGTGCCCACCTCCAGCAGCAGGCTGGCACCCGAAAGCTGCCATCTCCCAGCACCCACAGCCACACCACCACTCCGCCGAGTTGGGATTTACTGCTGCAAAGCAAAGCACAGAGCTTTGGTGGCAGCCTGGAGAAACCCAGCAGGCATCAGTCTGTGCCAAAGGCTGCGTGGGAGCAGGCTGTGCTGGTGGAACTCCTGCTGGGGCCGAGTTCTGCGCTCTGTGCTGGTGCCACGTCCATGGCTCGGTGCTCTGGTCAGCCCCAGGCATGCTCCCAGCCCTGCTGAGTGCAGCCCATGTCTGGTACTGCAGGAAATTGCCAATTACAGCATCCTCTGGTAGCAATGCGACTGCAGTGGGTCCTGCGCTGAGCTGAGCATGCAATCATAGAATCAGATCGGATTGGGTTAGAAGGGATCTGTCAGACCACCTCGTTCCAACCCCCTGCTGTAGGCAGGGACACCTCCCACCAGCCCAGGTTGCTCACAGCCCATCCAGCCTGGCCTTGAACGGCTCTGGGGAAAGGGGCACCCACAGCCTCGCTGGGCAACCTGTGCCAGGGTCTCACCACCATCACAGTTAAGAATTTCTTCCTAAGATCTACACTAAATCTCCCATTTTCCAGTTTAAAGCCATTTTCCCTCGTCCTGTCCCTCCCCAGCTTTCCTGTAGGACCCTTCAGGTCCTGGCAGGCTGCTATAAGGTCCCCCCGGTGCCTCCTTCTCTCCAGGCTGATATCCCCAGCTCTCTGGGCCTGTTCCCATAGGAGAGGTGCTCCATCCCTCTGATCATCTTTGTGGCCTTCCTCTGGTCCCTTCCAACACAAACCATTTTGTGGTAGTATGAATAGTGACTTTATATCCTATAGACTTCAGCTAACACGTCTGCCTGAACACAACCCAGGACCTGTGGCCTGGATCCCAGCTTGATTCTGCCATTCTCTCGCTGGTGATGTGCTGAGGGTCAGACGTGTGATGGTGGTGTGCCACGAGCAGCCCTGGCCCCGGACAGCCCCACTGCTGTGCTGATCAGAGGGCTGCAGCAGCTCTCCCATGAGGAAAGGCTGAGGGAGGGGGGTTGTTCAGCCTGGAGAAGAGAAGGCTGCAGGGAGACCTCACTGCAGCCCTCAGTGCTTGGAGGGGTTACCAGCAGGAGGGGGGCTGGTCTGATAGTGACAGGACAGGGGGAATGGCTTTAAACTAACAGAAGGGAGATTTAGGTTAGATGTTAGGAGGAAATTCTTTACTCAGAGGGTGGAGAGGCCCTGGCATTGCTGCCCAGAGCTGTGGGTGCCACATCCCTGCATAATAAAATAAGCCTTTTCTTCTTTGAATTAAGTCATATGATTATGTGGCTTGCATTGCTGCTGAGTGAGCTGAAGCAAAGGTTCTCAGCTCCATCCCCAGTGTATCCCCTTCCATGCCTGGTCTAAAACCCAGTCCAGCTAACTGGTAGGAAGACAGATAGATAAATGATGAAGGATTAGCTTTTACAGGTGTGCTTGTACAAGTAGACATAGAGACAGCCGATTTTTAGTTAAGAAAATGCTTATTGTTAATTCTGTTGTGAAGTCCTTTAACAGAACAACCCTTGTTTTTGGAGAATGGAACTTTAAGAAACGGAGTGTGAGACCTGGAGATAAACTTCCAAAACTGAACTGAGAAGTGAGACTAAGAAAGCAGATTGTGCTGATGAAGTCGTTGGTTTGGGACTTGGTGGATGACTTGAAGAACTCTACGGAAACTTTTGTAAATGTGAAGTCATGGAATCATAGCATGTTAGAATGGCCTGGGTTGAAAAGGACCACAATGCTCATCTGGTTCCAACCCCCTGCTATGTGCAGGGTCGCCAACCACCAGTCCAGGCTGCTCAGAGCCACATCCAGCCTGGCCTTTAATGCCTGCAGGGTTGGGGCATCCATGACCTCCTTCATAATCAGAAGAGTAATGCTGTATAAGTGATCATGAAGCACGAGGAGGTTGACGTTCACTGCTGTGGTGACCCAACTTTGACCGAATAAACCAGAAAACCCAGTGTGACCCAGTCTGCTGGAGTTCCTCCCTTTTACACCCTGGAGGTGCCCTAGGCTGTGGATGGGTCCACTGGGCAGCCTGAGCTGGTGGGGGGCACCCAACCCACGGTAGGGGTGAAACTGGAGAGTCTTTAAGGTCCCCTCCAACCTGAGCTATTCTATGGCCCCACGATTCCCCCTCCCACTGGAGGGGTCCTCACATCAGCCCCACAGCCCCAGGAGCCCCACCGCCCGCACAGGACCCTCCGCAGGGCTGCCCGCACCACCTGGTTGCGGAGGCTGTAGATGAGGGGGTTCAGAGCGGGGGTGATGATGCAGAACAGTGCCGACACCACCGCATCGGCCAGCGGTGAGTTGTTGGTGCCGAGCCGGTTGTAGTTGAGGTTGGCCGTCACGAAGTAGAGCGTGACCACCAGCAGGTGGGCAGAGCAGGTAGAGAAGGCCTTGTGGCGGCCGGCAGCCGCGGGCACGGCCAGCACAGCTGCCAGGATGCGTAGGTAGGAGCCGAGCACTAGCAGGAAGGGGCCGAGGCCCACGAAGACGCTGGCCGCGTGCAAGGCCACCTCGCTGGGCCGCGTGTTGCCGCAGGCGGCCCTCAGCAGCGGGGGGACATCGCAGAAGAGGTGCCGCAGGCGGACAGCCCCACAGAAGGACAGCCGGGAGGCCAGCATTGTGTGCACCGCCGAGTCCAGCATGCCCCACAGCCAGCAGCCCGCAGCCATGGCCCGGCATGCAGCCCGGCACATGGTGTGTGCGTAGTGCAGGGGTTGCACGATGGCGGCGTAGTGGTCGTAGGCCATGACGGCCAGCAGGGCGCACTCAGCCCCTGCGCAGCTCATCAGGAAGAAGGTCTGCGCCAGGCAGCCGCCATAGGAGATGGCGGCCCGCTGGCGAAGGCTGTTGGCCAGGACCTTGGGCACCGTCACCGTTGAGTAGCAGATGTCCAAACAGGAGAGGTGGCTGAGGAAGAAATACATGGGGTTGTGGAGATGAGGGTCCAGGAGCATGAGGGCGAGTATTGCAGAGTTCCCCAGCAGCGTGACCAGGTATGTGGCCAGGAAAAGGAGGAAGAGGAAGGGCCGGCCATGGGAAAAGCCCAGCAGCAGGATCTCTGTCACCTGAGTCTGGTTCCCCCTGGCCATGGGTCAGCTGCGTTGGTCTGCGGGCAGAAAAGAGCACCAGGAAGAGGTGGAGAGGGGGAACAGTGACTGCAGAGTATGGGTTTCACTGCTGGGATGGCTGCGGTCCTACCTCTGCAGTGACTGAAGGCTTCCCATGCCAATACTTTGCAGACAGTGGGATTTCACTGTCCAGGGAGGTGCTGTTTGGTGCTGGAGATCCAACTGCAGGAGTCACACCGAGGAAACCACGGCCAGTTTGCATCCAGACTAACTCACACATCCTGGGTCCTCCTGCCCATCAAACCCATTGTCTCAAACACCCAGCACGTCCCTCTTTTCTTCCCATTTGCACTTCTGGTAATCTCCTCCTTCCCTGCTTCCTGCACAAAGTCACATCCTTCTCGAGATGCTGTGGCCACAAGGCCTGCTCTCTGTCAGCTGCCTGGGGTGTGCCATCACTTTGCACCAGCTAAAAGGGATTATTATTACTCTTTTTTCCATCCTGTCTCTTGCTCTGCCTTTTTGGAGTGCTTTGCTTGGCGATAACCAGTACCAAACTCCCCAGGTTTCAGCTGAGGGAGGCTCACCATGCTGTGCTTGTAGATCCACAGGTAAATTGAGCTGTCAGGGGTCTCCGCTGGCCTGGGACTCCTGACTTTCTTCCATACATCCTATTTCTGTCACCCTGGCCCAAGGGTTTTGCTGACTGCTCTGTGGAGCTGTGCTGACCTTGTCCACATGACATAACCCTCAGCCCATAACCCTCACCAAACACCTGGGAAGGTGCCACTCACTGGGTACACTCACCTAGGGCTGCTGTTACCCACTGCACCTGTGCCACAGAGCAGACACGGGCTGGGAGCTTTGGCCTCCCTTGGGGTACACGTCTGGCCCAGTACAGCAGTCCTGTGTGAGGTTGATGGAGAAATGGGGCTGGGAGAAAGGCTAAAGGACCTGGGAGTCCTGGTGGCCAACCTGGTGGCCATGAGCCAGCAGTGTGCCCTTGTGGCCCAGTGTGCCCATCGGCCTTCAATGGGATCCTGGGATGCCTTAAAAAGAGTGTGCATAGCAGGGCGAGGGAGGTGATCCTCCCTTTCTACTTTGCCCTGGTGAGGCCACATTCAGAATACTGCGTCCAGTTCTGGGCTCCCCACGCCCAAAAAGATGGGGATCTCCTGGAAGGAGTCCAGCAGAGGGCCACAAAGAGGATGAAGGGCCTGGAGCATCTCCTGTGTGAGGAAAGGCTGAGAGACCTGGGGCTGTTCAGCCCTGGGAATAGTAGGCTGAGAGGGGATCATGGATGATGATGTTCCTAAACTTCTACAGGGAGGTGGAGGCACATGGATGAGGCCTGGCTCCTCTCGGTGGTGTGCAGCCTTAGGACAAGGAGCAACGGCCTCACACTGGAACATAGGAAGTTCTGTACTAAGATGCAGAAGTACTTCTTTCCATCAGGTAGATGGAGCAGTGGCACAGTCTGCACAGAGAGGTGGTGGATTCTCCTTCTGTGGTGATATTTAAGACCCCTCAGGATGTCAACCTGAGTGACCTATTATAGGGAACTGCTTTAGCAGAGGTTGGACTCGATGATCTCCTGAGGTCCCTTCCAACCCCTATGGTTCTGTGATTCCGTTGCTCTTGGTTTTTCCAGCAGCAGAAGGGAACCTTGAGTTCCTCTGCAGGAGGGACTGGGAGGGCTGGAGAGCTGCCCGTGAGGCTCTCCCTGTGCTGACAAACTTGGGCTGCGTTGGGTGTGGAGGCACAGGGCTGCAGTGCAATCACAGGAAGACAGACCCTAATTTTTCCACTGTGCTCTGGAGCGATGCAGCAGCCAGTGACATTTAAACCCTTCACCCCTAAACACCCTTTGTACAGGGAAGGGGAAATGTGGTCGGAAAATCTCCCCTCCACCCACCAAGAAAGGTGCCTCACCTCACTTCGGTGCCCTTCCCATAGCCCCAGCGTTTTGGGGTGCATTGTACCACCCTCTGTTCTGCAGGAGGCCAGGCATGCTGTGCACCCCAAATACCAGATGCTCCTGCAGGAAGATGCAGCTCTCCTCTTGAAGCTCTGCCGGCTCATTTGCACCCAGGTGAGCAGTGTAGAGCCTGGAATGTTGGAGTGGGATCCTGAGCCCTTGGTGTGGTCGGTTCCTGTCTGATGGTTGGACTGGGGGAGCCGGCAGCACTGCAGGAGGAATTTCTCCTGATGAGGACTGGGTGGTTTTGCTGGAGGCAGCACCAGCCCCCACTGCCTGCCCAATTGCCTGGACCACCCTGAGCCCTGGGTGCCAGCACAGGCATGGTCCCCATGCAGCATGCTGGGGAGGACCCTGAGAGGGCCCCATCGTTAGTGAGAGCCCTATGAGCACCCTACTGCAAGCAGGGCTCTGCCCTCCTTACCTCCATGTCCAGCAGCAGACCTGCAGTGCTGAGTGAGAGGGAAAAGCTGTCCCTGCCCCCACGTGCTGCCCAGTGCGTCTTACCTGCAGCAGGAGGAGTTCTCTGCACCTGTGAGCAGAGGAGCAGCTTTTAACCCTGGGAGGCCCTGAGGGAGAGGCTGGCAGAGGCAGCACTGCTCCATGGCGGAAGCACAGAGCAGAGATGCATTCCCCCAGTCAGTCCACACAAGTAGGACCTGAGCCTGCCAAACAGAGCCCTCCTGGCACAGGCCCCCCCATGATTCCCTGCTCTGGTCCAGCCTAGTCTGACCTCTCTAGCCCTGTCCTCCCATCCCAGCCCTCAGCAGCTCTTGTGCACCTGGGCTGCAGCTCAGATGACCGTGCACTGGGTACCCCATGCCATGGGAAGGGCCAGCTGGGAGGGCTGGGAGCTGATTGGGCTCATTAACTGATAAGCACAGATACTACACTCAACCTTCACCAAAAAGTGAAGAACCTGCAGTCTTTATGTCCTCCTTCACCACACTGAGGGGTGTCACACTGCACAGCGCAGCAGAGGGGCAGCAATGGGCAGGGCTGGCCCTGCACACACCTGCAGCACAACCCTATGGCACCGATTGTGCTGGGTTAAAGCACTGGTTTGGCTGGGTTAAAGCACTGATTGTGTTGGGTTAATGCACTGATTGTGTGTGATTAAGGCACTGGTTGGGCTGGGTTGAGGCATGCAACAGAGCCCTGTGGCTTCCTGAAGGGCCAGGCAGGAGGGCTGTTCGGCCTCGTACCGGTGAGTACTGCCTGCCCTGAGTTCAAGGCAGCTCCTGCTACGAGCAGCAGTTTTGCTGGCGTTTGATGTGTAGCACCATGGAAATGCAAAATGGGAAATACAGAAAATGGGAAGATGGCAGCAGGGAGGGAATTTGGAGAGGCACAATTGTTCCTGCAGCAGGAATGCATCACAGCCTGGGTTACCAGGCCCGTGGGTGCATAGAGGTTGCAACTGGGGCTTCATAGGATGTGGTGATATTTGAGGACATGGGGGCTTTATCTACTAAAGATCTGAATTTATTACAGATCACCACCAGCAAGTATACCATGATGAATAAGGTGAATATATGTGGAAATTAATACAGATAATAAATTATTATAGACTATAGCAGGAAGCAAATATATACGTTGCAGGTATTAGGGGCATAGCATCAGTTAACAGTGGCAGCAGAGGGAACAGACAGGCAATTAGAGGTGGTAAAATCCAGGTATGTCAGTGCAACAAACTTAGCAATAATGCAAAGTTTGAATTGGTAATGAATATAGTTATGAGTTACAAGCTTATCTGGAGTTTAGCAGCAAACATGACAGCTTAATTTATCAAGACTATGCTTAGGGCACAAGATGTACTTCTATTTGTACTTTGGGGTATATTCTCAAAGCCATTGGTACAGACTTATCAATTTGATAGAAGAAGGGGGCAGGTCAGGGTCACACTGACCTTAAGGGGTCCCATTAAGAAAACCAACCCCCAGAAGTGGGCACAGGAGGGGACCAGAGTGTCCTACAGAGTTGGTCTGTGTCATGGAAGTGCTTTGTTGTGACCTTTCTGTAGTGTTTCCTGCTGATAGGAGCTCTTGGAGCGGGTCCAGAGGAGGCCACTAAGATGGGCAGAGGGCTGGAGCAGCTCTCCTGTGAGGAAAGGCTGAGGGAACTGGGCTTGTTCAGCTTGGAGAAGAGAAGGCTGCGGGGAGACCTCAGTGTGGCCTTCCAGTACTTGAAGGGAGCATATAAACAGGAGGGGGAACGGCTGTTTGTGAGGGTGGATGGTGATAGGACAAGGGGGAATGGTTTGAAAGTGAGACAGGGGAGGTTTAGGTTGGATATCAGGAGGAATTTTTTCATGCAGAGGGTGGTGAGGCACTGGAACAGGTTGCCCAAGGAGGCTGTGGATGCCCCATCCCTGCAGGCATTGAAGGCCAGGCTGGATGTGGCTCTGGGCAGCCTGGTCTGGTGGTTGGCAACCCTGCACATAGCAGGGGGTTGGAACTGGATGATCATTGTTTTCCTTTTCAACCCAGGCCCATTCTGTGATTCTATGATTCTATGACAGGGCCATAGCAGCCAATCATAGAACCATAGAATCCCCAAGGTTGGAAAAGACCTCCAAGGTCATCCTGTCCAACTGTCCACGTACCACCAATGTCTCCCCACTAAACCATGCCCCTCGGTACAACACTTAAACACTTCTTGAGCACCTCCAGGGACAGCGACTCCACCTCTGTACCTGAAGCTCCAGGAGCAGAGGCGCTGGATGGCTCCATCAGCTGAGAGGTACCAACAAAACTGATGGAGAAGCACCGTGAAAATTCAATATGGCGGGGAGCCACTGCTGGAGTGGGGGGAAAATGGTGTCAGAGGGCATGGAAAAGGAAGATGGAAGGTGATAATTCTGAGCCCCGACTCTCTGAGAGGGTTTTCAGGGCAGAAGGACTGCGACAAAAGGACTTTGTGACACAGCCATGGGCTTTGACCTCACAAAACGTTCCCTCTCTCCTGTAGAAATGCTGAATGTTTCCTTGTTTCACACTGAAATTCAGTGGCACATCACTCCTGTGTGACCTGCCTGCTCTCCTGGGTTTCTGGATGGAGGCTGCAGCACTTGGAGAAACTGATGTTTGAAACAGGGCTTCGCTGAGACCTACGCTGGGGTGTGCAGCCACAGGGATGGCCTCAGCTCCCGTGAGCACTCTGCACTTCTGGAAGTTGGACTCTTAAGTGGATGCAGAGCTCCTAACGTCTCCACTTATAACCCAAAGGTACTGTTGTAAAACGTGGTCTTCTCCAAGTCATGTTTCCCTGTTTGACAGGATATTAGATTGGAGTACTGGAGTACTGTGTCCAGGTCTGGAGCCCCCAGTACAAGAAAGACAGGGAGCTGTTGGAGAGGGTCCAGAGGAGGCCACAAAGATGATCAGGGGGCTGCAGCACCTCCCCTACAAAGACAGGCTGAGGGAGCTGGGCTTGTTCAGCCTGGAGAAGAGAAGGCTGCGGGGTGAGCTCAGTGCAGCCTTCCAGGACCTAAAGGGAGCCTCCAAACAGGAGGAGAGTCAGCTCTTGGAAAGGGGAGATAACAGCAGGACAAGGGGAAATGGTTTGAAGTTGAGGGAGGGCAGACTGAGGTTGGATGTCAGGGGGAAGTTCTTGATTGTGAGAGTGGTGAGGTGCTGGAACAGCTGCCCAGAGAGGCTGTGGATGCCCCGTCCATCCCTGGAGGTGTTGAAGGGCAGGTTGGATGGGGCCCTGGGCAGCCTGGGCTGGTATGAAATGTGGAGGTTGGTGGCCCTGCCTGTGGTGGGGGGTTGGAGCTTCATGATCCTCGAGGTCCCTTCCAACCCGGGCCATTCTGTGATTCTGTGGATCTTGGGAACAATTTCCTCTCCAAAGAGCAGTCAGCACTGGCACAGCCACAGCTTTCCTGAACCTCTGAGCCCTCATCTCATGATCTTCAGAGTGAATCACAGAATCATTAAGGTGGGAAAAGACCACTAAGATGACCACGGGGGACTCTGATTCTTTCTTACATCCATTTAGAAGGAAGAATCTTGAACTTGAAGACTCTTGCATGCATTTTGCCTGCTGCCTCCCCTACCCCTCTGTGCCCCATTGTGAAGGGTCCGGCCTTGGTTTTGTGATGGCCTCCCCATGGGAACAGCAGGACTGCTGTGTGGTCCCCCTGAGCCACCACTCCATCGGGCTGAACAAGCCCAGCTCCCTCCTCCCCTGCTCATGGGAGCTCACCTCCAGCTTGATGATGTGCCTCGTGTTCTGGGGAGCCCAGCACTGCGTCCTGTATCTGAATATGGTCTCAGGGGTGCTGAGCAGAGGACATAACTGCTAGCCCCCTTCTGCTGCCTTTGATTCACACAGCCCCAGGATGCCCAGGGCCACCAGGGCACACTGCTGCCCCGTGTCCAGTGTGCTGCCATTGCTTCCCCTCTCCAGGCACAGAACCTGGCATTGTTCTCATTGAATTTCATGGGGTTCCCATTGGTCCACTCCTCCAGCCTGTCCAGGTCCCTTTGGAACGAAAACCCTTGAGCACAAACACCGGTCCTCTTGATTTGATGTCACCTGCAAATTTGACGTGGGTACCTTCTCCTCTGTGTCACTAATGAAGAGGCCAAACAGGACAGGGCCCTGGACAGATAGCTGTGATGTCTCATTTGTCACTGGCTTCCATGGAGAGGATGAGTGCTCAAACATTATTCTCTGAAACTGATGATCCAGATGGTGTCACACCATTGCTTTCGTGATGTTGCTGTTGCTTTGACACACATGAGCTGAACATGCTTTTCTTCCCATGTTTTTGAACACGCTTCTACTGCCGAGGCGAGCCCAGCTGCTCAGACCTTTGCGTGGCCACGTCTGAATACAGAGCTCAGTGATGTGTTGATGGCATTGTTGGCCCCATCGGCTGCAGTAGGCTTGTGTTAGTTTTGCTCAGTGGCTTTGGCTGTCCCTGATGCAGTTGTGATGGCGCTAAAGGTGCTCTGCCAGAAGTTAAGGTTAGGGTTATGGTTACAGTTAGGATTAGGGTCAGGGTTATGGTTAGGGCGATAAGGAGAGGTAACTGACATGAGCCATTAAAAGAGCCATCCCCACTGGATGCCATGGAAAATCCCTCCGGCACTGGATCCACGCCCCACACAGGACTCTGTTCCTGCAGACACTCAGCACCCACATGGCCACAGCCCCAATGACTGTGATCTGGGCAGGGCCTGGACCAGCATCTCCTTTCCACCAGCATGAGTCTGATCTCTACAGTTAAATTCCATTGGCTTTGGTAAGAACAGCATTTCACACTTTTCTCACTGCTTTCCTCTGAGAAGGAGTTTCCTTTGAGACATGGTTTTGCTGAGGAGTTGCCTGGAGCTCCTTGTTATCTAGGCCAGCCCAGAAGCAAGGATAGGAAAGAACTGGCATTTCCAACCTGTGCTGCCCAAGGTAGGACAAACACCTCACCCTGCATGCTGTGAAAGTACCAATGAATGCAGTGAGTTGGTTTTCTCTACAATGACAGGGTTTTTTTTGGTTGAAAGAAAGCAGCAGTGCCTCATGCTGCTCTGCTTCCCCCAGAAGGGACTCCATTGGTTGCTTCTTCATTCTGTTTAATTCACTGCTGGTACTCATAATGCAGGAAAAAAGGGTGGTAATGGTTGATCCAGCTCTAAAATGGGCCAAAGCTGACTTGATTTGTGTGTGTTTATCTCGGATTAAGAGCAGGCACAATGCACCAGGCCATGCAAAGTGAGCCCTCAGTGCAGGGTTTGGGGTCCATGTAACACCCACACAGAACCCAGCACCAGCCCAGGGCCAGTGTTCCTTCCTGGGCAGCTTCTGCTTAGAAAGGAACAACAGAAGGCTCTCCCACCACCACAGAATCACAGGGTTGGAAGGGACCTAAAAGATCATCTAGTCCAAAGCAGCTCCTGCCCACTGATTATTATGGGACAGCTGCAGCCCCACCACCACCCCCATCCCCTCAGCCTCACACTGCACAGACCCTGTAGAGTTTGCCCAGGGCACCAAGCCCCACATAGGAGCCAATTACTGCACTCCAAATGAGGTGCTTTAAATAGAAGGTTGAAATTGGAGAGAAAAGTTTTCTTGCTTCAGTTTACCCACACGGGGCGCATCCCCACTGGGCTCCCTCCACAGAGGCATTGCCACAGGGGTGTCAGTGCCAGGCAGAAAGCCCAGAGCACCCCAATTTGCTGCCCT
>JACDJE010000507.1:416843-454555 GCA_016647715.1 Pavo muticus | reverse complement strand
GGGAGGTGCTGCAGCCCTCTGATCATCTTTGTGGCCTCCTCTGGACCCTCTCCAACAGCTCCCTGTCTTTCTTGTACTGGGGGATCCAGACCTGGACGCAGCACTGCAGATGGGGCCTGACGAGGGCAGAGCAGAGAGGGACAATCCCCTCCCTGTCCCTGCTGGCCACCCCTCTGCTGATGGAGCCCAGGATTCCATTTGCTTTCCGAGCTGTAATCACACACTGCTGCCTCATGTTCAGTTTTCATCCCCCAGGACCCCCAGGCCCTTCTCTGCAGGGCTGCTCTCAAGGACTGCTCCTCCCAGCCTGTATCAATGCCTGGCATTCCTCCCGCCCATCGCCAAACCTTGCACTGTGCTGTGTTGAACCTCATGAGGTTCACCCGGGCCCACCTTTCAAGGCTGTTGAGGTCCCTCTGAATGGCATCCCTTCCTTCCACCATGTCCACTCAGCTGGGTGTCATCAGCAAACTGCTGAGGATGAACTCAGTTCCATCACTGATGTCACTGATGAAGATGTTGAAGAGCACCAGTCCCAGGACAGACACTGCTCCTTACCGGCCTCCACCCAGACAAAGAACCACTGATCACCACCCTCTGCCTTTCAACCCATTCCTTATCCATGTCAGCACTAACCTGACAGCTACCCAAGCAGTGCCAACCAGGCTCTGTAACAGTATGTGAAAGCACTACACTGAGATGGATGATCAGTACTGGAAATTCAAGGTTTTGTTTCAGGGATTTTGAAAACTAAACATCTCAGATGAACAAAGAGCTTGGAGTTACCACGGAATGACATCCCCAGTTAACGGCATAAAAGAAAACAGGGTAAAGAGGGAAGGTGGAGAAAAACAGTAAAGATCAGTAGTTACCAGAATAAGCACCCAACGTAAGGCATGTGGGGAACCAACAACATATCAATCATTAATGGCAGCAAGAATTCAGGGTAAGTTCATGCCCCACCTTGGGGTACTGCTGCTGAAAATAAAAGCAGCAAGGCAGGAATGCAGACATAGTCAGCAGTTTCTTTTGTTTTGTACCTGAATGGCTGTGTTTAATCTCCTATAATAGCAAGGAAAGAACAACAAACAGCATTAGTGGACTGAATCAAGGATGCTGTATGCAGCACTTGGACAACTCACATTTTCTCAAACACAGAAATCTCAATCAGCATTGGGAAAAACAATCAGGGGACAGCTGAAACGGATTAAAGACTCACATGGACAGACCTCGAAATGTATCAGGCAGGAGAACAGAAGCGAGCACAGAGCTCCGCACAGTAACTCAACCCCAAGTCCTCGTGCCCCACCACACAGTAACCTACCAACAGTCTGCATGGTTTAAGCAAAGGATGTGGAACTGCTTCAGCTCACAGCAAACCCAGAAGCATTTCAGCCTCTGAGGCACCATTGGGTTTTCTGTTATGAGGCTGAACGTAAAGAGCTCCAGACAGAACTCCTGTGGTGTCTGTGCACCTGCACTGAATTATATAAGGCCTCTGACACTGTCCTTCACAGCATCCTCATGGAGAAGCTGGCTGCCCATGGTTTGGATGGGTGTACGCTCTGCTGGGTGAAGCACTGCTGGATGGCCGGGCCCAGAGTTGTGGGCAATGGGGGTAAATCCAGCTGGTCACCAGCGGTGTCCCCAGGGCTCAGTGCTGGGGCNTCCATGTAACACCCACACAGAACCCAGCACCAGCCCAGGGCCAGTGTTCCTTCCTGGGCAGCTTCTGCTTAGAAAGGAACAACAGAAGGCTCTCCCACCACCACAGAATCACAGGGTTGGAAGGGACCTATAAGATCATCTAGTCCAAAGCAGCTCCTGCCCACTGATTATTATGGGACAGCTGCAGCCCCACCACCACCCCCATCCCCTCAGCCTCACACTGCACAGACCCTGTAGAGTTTGCCCAGGGCACCAAGCCCCACATAGGAGCCAATTACTGCACTCCAAATGAGGTGCTTTAAATAGAAGGTTGAAATTGGAGAGAAAAGTTTTCTTGCTTCAGTTTACCCACACGGGGCGCATCCCCACTGGGCTCCCTCCACAGAGGCATTGCCACAGGGGTGTCAGTGCCAGGCAGAAAGCCCAGAGCACCCCAATTTGCTGCCCTTTGTGCCTGTGTGATGCTGGTAAATGAGGCGTGGAGGGAGCTGTTAGAAGTTTGGTGTGTTGCTCAGACCGTAACTTTGAGGCTGTTTACATCTGTGCCAACCCAATGCATCACAACACAGAGCAAGGAGAATGGAAAGTGGAGAACATCTTCCCGTCTTTGAGGTGCCCATACTCTGAGCCAAGAAAAGGGGCACAAAAAGCTTTTGGAGTGTTAGAAGGGGAAAAAGCTGAACAACTGAACAGTGCATGGGCAGTCAGTATGAAACACCCGAGTGACAGCAAACTGCCAATCAAAATTCAACAGACATCACCCATTCCTTGACCTGCTTTGAGGAATAACAAGGAAACCCCTTCCCAGGCTCAGCCTAATGCTTCTTCCCCCTTCCTCAATCCCAACGCCCCACAGTGCAGTTTTTGCAGCGACAGAATCTGTAACGTTGTGCTAAACCAGCATCTGGAAATGCTGCCTTTATGAAGTTAAGCCACAACATCTGGAGTTCAAATAAAGAAAGCAGAAATCCTCCTGAAGGAAGGAAGCATCTGCCAGGAACCACCAAGATTTGTTAGGCAGCGTTGGATTTGAGTGAAAACAAATAAATAAAAGGATAATTCAAGTTCAAATTCCAATAATTCAAGTGGGCCCATGTGAACTTAATGAGGTGCAATAAGGCCAAGTGCAGGGCGCTGCATTGGGTCAGGGCAATCCCAGCTATTGATACAGAGTGGGGGAAGATCTCCTTGAGTGCAGCCCTGAGAGAAGGACTTGGGGGTCCTGGTGGTCGAGAAGCTGGACATGAGCCAGCAGTGCCTGCAGCCCGGAAGGCCAGCCGTGTGCTGGGCTGCACTAAAAAGGGGTGGCCAGCAGGGAGAGGGAGGTGATTGTCCCCCTCTGCTCAGCTCCTGTGAGGCCCCATCTGCAGTGCTGCGTCCAGGCCTGGGGCCCCCAGCACAGGAAGGACATGGAGCTCTTGGAGCGGGTCCAGANTGAGATGGTCAGAGGGCCACTGAGATGGTCAGAGGGCCACTAAGATGGTCAGAGGGCTGGAGCAGCTCTCCTGTGAGGAAAGGCTGAGGGAACTGGGCTTGTTCAGCTTGGAGAAGAGAAGGCTGCGGGGAGACCTCAGTGTGGCCTTCCAGTACTTGAAGGGAGCATATAAACAGGAGGGGGAACGGCTGTTTGTGAGGGTGGATGGTGATAGGACAAGGGGGAATGGTTTGAAAGTGAGACAGGGGAGGTTTAGGTTGGATATCAGGAGGAATTTTTTCATGCAGAGGGTGGTGAGGCACTGGAACAGGTTGCCCAAGGAGGCTGTGGATGCCCCATCCCTGCAGGCATTGAAGGCCAGGCTGGATGTGGCTCTGGGCAGCCTGGTCTGGTGGTTGGCAACCCTGCACATAGCAGGGGGTTGGAACTGGATGATCATTGTTTTCCTTTTCAACCCAGGCCCATTCTGTGATTCTATGATTCTATGACAGGGCCATAGCAGCCAATCATAGAACCATAGAATCCCCAAGGTTGGAAAAGACCTCCAAGGTCATCCTGTCCAACTGTCCACGTACCACCAATGTCTCCCCACTAAACCATGCCCCTCGGTACAACTCTTAAACACTTCTTGAGCACCTCCAGGGACTGCGACTCCACCTCTGTACCTGAAGCTCCAGGAGCAGAGGCGCTGGATGGCTCCATCAGCTGAGAGGTACCAACAAAACTGATGGAGAAGCACCGTGAAAATTCAATATGGCGGGGAGCCACTGCTGGAGTGGGGGGAAAATGGTGTCAGAGGGCATGGAAAAGGAAGATGGAAGGTGATAATTCTGAGCCCCGACTCTCTGAGAGGGTTTTCAGGGCAGAAGGACTGCGACAAAAGGACTTTGTGACACAGCCATGGGCTTTGACCTCACAAAACGTTCCCTCTCTCCTGTAGAAATGCTGAATGTTTCCTTGTTTCACACTGAAATTCAGTGGCACATCACTCCTGTGTGACCTGCCTGCTCTCCTGGGTTTCTGGATGGAGGCTGCAGCACTTGGAGAAACTGATGTTTGAAACAGGGCTTCGCTGAGACCTACGCTGGGGTGTGCAGCCACAGGGATGGCCTCAGCTCCCGTGAGCACTCTGCACTTCTGGAAGTTGGACTCTTAAGTGGATGCAGAGCTCCTAACGTCTCCACTTATAACCCAAAGGTACTGTTGTAAAACGTGGTCTTCTCCAAGTCATGTTTCCCTGTTTGACAGGATATTAGATTGGAGTACTGGAGTACTGTGTCCAGGTCTGGAGCCCCCAGTACAAGAAAGACAGGGAGCTGTTGGAGAGGGTCCAGAGGAGGCCACAAAGATGATCAGGGGGCTGCAGCACCTCCCCTACNTGCTCTCTGCAGTAGCTGAAAGGTGATGGCAGCAGAGCGGGGCTGGGCTCTTCTCACTGCTGACAGGTGACAGGACGAGGGGAAATGGCCTCCAGTTGTGCCAGGGGAGGTTTAGGTTGGATCTCAGGAAACACTTCTGTACAGAAAGGGTTGTTAAGCACTGGGATGGGCTGCCCAGGTTGAGTCCCCATCCCTGGGTGTGTTTAACAGCGTCTGGATGTGGTGCTCAGGGCCGTGGTTTAGGGAGGGCTGTTGGAGTTGGGGTCGGATGGTTGGGTTGTGGTTGGACTCGATGATCTTTAAGGTCTTTTCCAACCTGAGTGATTCTGATTCTATATATTCTTTACCTTTATTACATACTCACAATATTCATAGTTCTAACAGCCACTCTCAGGTTCCATCAGAGCCACCAACCCCACGTTCCAGAGAACCTAAAAGCAAACATTGTATGATCCTTCGCAGGCACTGGGCTGCTCCACACCTTTCTGCAATCACTTCTGGAAGATCTGCCATAGGGTTGTCAGCCCAGAGTAAAAGAAGCTGCTTTCCCACTGAGAACAGCTTCCAACCGTGCCCTCCGCCAGATGCTTAATATAAGAATTTGGGTATGAGTTTGAAGGCCACCTTTCCTCTCAGCTTGGATCCAGGAAAGCAATAACAGAAGAGTTACTATTGCACTGCTCACCACTGCGTTTTTTCCATATCCATCCCATTATCCCCTTCCTTCACAAGGGAAGGAGGGAACAGAGCAGACAGTAAGGCCTACTATCAGCAAAGCTAGTCATCCCCTAGCTGCCAAGTCCTTGGAGGAATCCACCTGCACTGCTCACACACAAAGAAGCACACGAGGGCTGGGGAAGCGCGCAGCTTTATCTCTGCATTGACTTTGAGTGCTGCTACTGGAGAAGCTGTTTCAGGAGTGTCCCAGCACCTGAATGCTGCACAAATAGCAGCCCCAAGCAGCACAGCACGATGCTCATCTGTCTTTCCTTTCCCCACAGTCCTTAAGACATGTCGTGACTCTGTGTTTTCTTATGGGGCCGATCCAAACAGCGTGGCTAGCAGCCACCTCCAGCTCAGCAGCCCACACCCCTGGGTAAGTCAGGTCAGCTCTGTTTCTTCCCCCCTGATCACACAGTGGACACGTTTCTCTGCATTGTAATACAACTGCCCACATCGCATACGTGGCTCCTCCTGCTGGTACCAGAGCTGCTCATTGAACTCTGGGAATAAGAAGGCAATTTCTCTGCTGGCTGATGCTGGGGAATCTGTAAAGTAGAGAGGAAAGAGATGAGATGCTGGTCTTGCACCTAAAACATGCACTGCTTCAAAGGGAAAGGCAGCTGAGGATGTAAAGCGCCAGGCCTGGCTGCATGTGGAGTCTGCAGAAGCGAGCAAATTGTGAACAGAAAGCAAAGGCAGACAAAATAGCATCGTTCAGCCCTCACCAAGCTTCAGTCCCTGCCCAATGCTCAGCCAAGAATGCCTACCTGAGCCATGGGTGGTATTCCTGGTGTCAGTGAGGCCGTAAGCTCCTCGGATGGAGTCTGGGACACAGTTTCGAGCTCGGAATACTTTGGTGGGTCCCATCAGTGATCTCCAGAGCGAGATGGCATTCTCATGGGCCAAGATATAAGCCCACATGGGGCCACTGAAAAAAGGACCAGGAAAGAGCAGAAGTAGGTAAGTTTATAACAGGGTACAGCTTCTTCATTCTTATACATATGGCAAGCTCACAGTAGGCAGTGATAGCTTGAAAACAAAGCATCTGCATGACCTCCATCTGGGTGATGGCACCCACAATATGCCAGGATGCCATCCCACTGAGTCCTCTGTTCTCACAGCGGAGTTGTTCCATGACAAATGTCCACCCTTCAGCCCAAAGCCTTCACCCTCAGCACATCACAAGCACACGCTCCTGATGAGATGCATCCCACGCTGAGTCGGAGCCCTCCAGATGTGGGTGTGCTGCTCAGGGTTCACCCCATCCCCTCCTCACACCCTGCACTGCCCGCCATGTGGCACAGCAGGTACCTGGCCATGAACTCCACCAGCCGCTGATAGAAGAATCGCCCTGTGGGAGAAAGACAACCCTGAGTCCCAGCACCCACCCAGTGTGCTCCCTGCCCACCCCTGGGAGAGGCAGCCTTTGGAGAATCACAGAATGGTTTATGGTTAGAAGGGCCCTTCAAGGCCATCTGGTCCCACTCCCTGTAATGAGCAGGGACACTCACAGCTCCATCAGTGCTCAGATCCCCATCCCCTGACTGTGGGTGTCTGCAGGGCCGGGGCAGCACCACCTCTCTGGGCAACCTGTGTGCGGCCTCACCACTGTGAGCATGAAGACCTTGCTCCTTACATCCAACCTCAGTCTCCCTTTGTCAATTAGGAAGCATCTCCCCTTGTCCTGTCACACAGACCCCGCTGAAGAGTCCATTCCCTCCTTTCCACAGCCCCTTCAGATACAGAAGGCTGCTCTCAGCTCTCCCTGCAGCCTTCCCTTCTCCACCTGCACAGCCCCAGCTCTCAGCCTGTCCTCGCAGGAGAGCTGTTCCATCCCCGACACCCTTTTAGTGGCCCTTCTCTGCACGCACTCCAACAGCTCGGTGTCCCTCCTGTGCTGAGCACTCCCCATCCGGACGCAGTGCTCCAGGTGAGGCGTCCCAGCACAGAGCAGAGGTGCCGATCCCCTCCCTCGCCCTACTGGCCGCGCTGCTCTGGATGCCCCCAGGATGTGGTTGGCTCTCTGGGCTGCGGGGTTACAGTGCTGCCTCGTGGTGCTGCTCCCCACCAGCACCCCCAGGGCCTTTTCCTTCCCGCCCCGCAGCCCCGCCGCAACCCCGCGCCGCCTACCCGCGTGCTCCCGGTAAAAGCGGCGGCTCTGCTCCCGCCCGCAGCGCAGCTCCTTGGCGCGCACGATGAGGAGGCGGTTGCTGAGGATGGTCTCGTGCACGGCCTGTGGGCAGAGGCGCAGCGGCTGGGCGGGGGGCGCGCACCGCCAGGGCGTCCCGAGGGGGCCGGGCGGTGCGGGGCGGCCCGATCTGCCCTCACCTCCAGCACCAGCGGGTGGGCCACGGCGTCCGGCTTCAGCAGCGCCAGCGTCAGCTGCAGGGGCCGTTTGGAGCACGCCGCGGCCGCCATAGCGCCCTCCTCCCAGGCAGCGTCGCGCGAGTGATTACGTCAACCCTACGCGACGGCGCGCGGGTGATGACGTCGACTCAGCGCGACTGCGCGCGGGTGATGACGGAAGGTGTCGGGCGGCGCTGCCGTGTGTGTCGCGTAGCAGCGGGGACGCAGCGGCGGAGCAATGGCGGAGGCGGCGGAGCAGCCCCGGGATGAGGCCGCGGTTGAGGCCGGCGCTGAGGAGGCCGTGAAGATCATCTGCTTGGGCGACAGCGCCGTGGGCAAGTCCAAGTGCGTGGCCGCGCGGGCCCCCCGGCGCCGGGCCGGGCCTGGCGGGGCTCCTGACGGCCGCGGTGTCTCCCCGCAGGCTGCTCGAGAGGTTCCTGCTGGACGGATTGTATCCGCGGTTCCGGCCGCGCCCCTCAGGTGTCGGTGGGGCGGGCGGGAGGCGGGCGGCGGCGGGGACTGTTCCTCCGACGGCTCCTTAACGCGGGCGCAGCCGCCCCCAGCAGCTCTCCACCTTCGCCCTGACGCTGTACCAGCACCGAGCGCGGGTGGACGGGAAGGCCGTGCTCGTGGGTAAGTGCGGAGCTGGGCTCTGTCGGAAGGCGGGACGGCCGTGGTGCTGCCGGGACACAAAGCGCCGCGCGGGGCTTCCCGGCGGTGGGCGGGGGGTGCCGCACAGCGGTGTGAGGGCAGCGAAATGGAGGAATGAAGGGCAGGATCGCAGAGCCGTGGTGGTTTCACGGCCGGGCTGTGCCGTTTCCCCCCTTAAAAAAACAGGGGGGGGAAAACAAGGTGAGAAAAGGCTCATGGGTTGAGGTAAGGATAGGCAGATTGCTGCTGATTTCTGTCGTGGGCAAAACATCCTGGGAGAAGAAATTAGGAAGAAATTGTTTACTGTGAGGGCAGTGCAACAAAGGAGCAGGGTGCCCAGTGAGGCTGTGGATGCCCCCTCTGTTGGAAGCATTCAAGGCCAGGCTGGATGGGCTGTGAGCAACATGGGCTGGTGGGAGGTGTCCCTGCCTACAGCAGGGGGCTGGAATGAGATGGACTGAAAAGACCCTTCCAACCCAAACCATCCCATGATTCTATGAAGAGAATCTGAAGAGAACCACAAACACCAAATCCCCATCTTCTGCTTCTTCCTCCTGTCACCGACAGTGCAGGGAATGGGGGTTGTGGACATCCCATGATGGTTTGTCTCTGCAGCTCCTTCAGCCTCACTCTGTTCCCTGCTGCAGCCTGGGGCAGCTCCCATGGGATGCTGTCCTCCCCAGCCTGGTCCTGGTTTTGTGTTAACTCTGGAATGTTTCAGATCAGTGAGATGAAACCTAATTTGTGACTCTATTAGATGAGCTGGGTTTGCATCATTCCGGGTTAAAGTTGTGAGAAAAACAGAAGTTGAGATGTTGTGTCATCCGAAATTCATTTATTTCTTTATCTTACAGATTTCTGGGACACAGCTGGACAAGAGAGGTTCCAGAGCATGCATGCCTCCTATTACCACAAAGCTCACGCTTGTATCATGGTAAGGGTGATGTCCCAGGATGCCCAAGGAGGCTGTGGATGCCCCATCCCTGCAGGCATTGAAGGCCAGGCTGGATGTGGCTCTGGGCAGCCTGGTCTACTGGTTGGCGACCCTGCACATAGCAGGAGGTTGGAACCAGATGAGCACTGTGGGCCTTTGCAACCCAGGCCATTCTGTGATCCTATGATCTGGTGGGGCTTTGGCTGATAAGTCCCAGCTGACACTTGGCCTGGGTGTTACTTTTTCCAGTTACACTCTGCTATTTTTTGTCTCTTCCAGTTGTTTGACAAATTTTCCCACATTGTTCCTTCTTTTCTTACCTGACAAAGGCAGTGTGGTTGGTGTGTTCAGTGTTCACAGAATGGCTTGGGTTGGAAGGGTCCTCAAGGATCATGAAGCTCCAACCCCCCCTCTGCATACAGGGCCACCAACCTCCTCATTTCTTACCAGCCCAGGCTGCCCAGGGCCCCATCCAACCTGCCCTTCAACACCTCCAGGGATGGACGGGGCATCCACAGCCTCTCCGGGCAGCTGTTCCAGCACCTCACCACNAGGGCCCCATCCAACCTGCCCTTCAACACCTCCAGGGATGGACGGGGCATCCACAGCCTCTCCGGGCAGCTGTTCCAGCACCTCACCACTCTCACACTGACATCCAACCTCAATCTGCCCTCCTTATTTCCATGTGCTTTGAGCTTCCCATTTTTATAGCTCAGATGAGTGTTGTTTCCTGACTCCTAACCCACTTACTCTCTTGGTCTGTGTTGTTGCTCTTACTTTTCACTGTATCTTTATTGCTTGTATCTTTATCAGCCAACTCCACTGACACTTTAATTGTTCTAATGGAGAATCCTCACCTCTGACCCTACTGACAGCAGAACAGATCTTTCCCAGTGCTTGTTCACTGTCGTGGGTGCAAAGAATGTAAAGGCAAACAAGGGGCTGTTCCTGCATCATGCAAAGAGAAAGCCTGGCTGCATTTTTCAGGGCTTGCTGGATATTCCCCCTTTTCTCTGCCACGCTTTCTAACAAAGAGCAGTTTCTCCTGCTGGGAGAATTCTGGGCTCTGTGCACGTGTTTGGTGCAGTGGGTTATCAGGAGCTTCCCGTTGCCCCTGTGATTGCTGGTTCTTTTCTGGAAGGTGTTTGATGTGCAGAGGAAAGTCACCTACAAGAACTTGAACACCTGGTACAAGGAGCTGAGGGAATTTCGCCCGGGGATCCCCTGCATTGTGGTGGCCAATAAAATCGATGGTGAGCGTCTCTTCTTCTTGTGGCTCCTCAGGGCTGTGTAGGTGTTCTCTTCTTATCTGCTTGTGAAGGGATGTCCTGCTTCTGTTGGCTCCAGATGCATCCTTGAGCATTGATCCCTCAGGGCTGCATGTTCCCAAATAAACAGCCAGCTTTAGGGGAGCTCGTTTGGCTCAGTGGTAGAGCTTGGCATGATTCATCTCCCTCATAAAAGCCTTTCCTCCAGCCTGCCCCAAGCACCACAAATAAAGCAACAAGAGCCCATTCCTTTCTTTGTCTCCTTGCCAGCTGCCTGGTGATGCTGTAGCTTTTAAAACCCTCCAGCTTTTGTGGAGGGCCCACATGGCTTTGTACTGCAAAGGGGAGGCCTTGATTTCGGTTCTGGTCTGCACCTGTTCCACCATCCCTGCACTTGTTGTCATGCTTTCCACACCGGAGCTTTACTGCCTGTTTCTCCATTTCTTTTTTCCCCTCAGTGGATATGAAGGTGACCCAGAAAAGCTTCAACTTTGCCCGGAAGTTCAGTTTGCCCTTTTACTTTGTGTCTGCTGCAGATGGCACCAATGTGGTGAAGGTAAAACGCAGCTGTTTGTCTCAGCCTGTACAGCCCAAGGACACGGGGACTGCTGTGAGCAGTAGGAGGTGGGGTGGTGCCCCTGTTTGGGTCAGTCCCACTGGCTAGAAGTAGTTGGAGGGTTGGTTTTTCTTTCCCCGTGGGGTGTGGGAACGGTTTTCACATCTTAAAGAATCCCATCCCTCTTTGCTTTGAGTGACAAAGTATTCTCTTCCTTTCTTGTCAGCTCTTCAACGATGCCATCAAGCTGGCACTGACTTACAAACAGAATTCAGGAGATTTCATGGACGAGGTCATGCAAGAGCTGGAGGTGAGAAAGGAGGGGAAGGAGTGCAGGGAGTGTAGCCTGAGGTGGCAGCAGCTCTTCCCCTTGGGGAAAGCAGAGCTGTGCCAAAGGGTGAATGTTTCACAGGAGCTGAAAGGTTTGCCTTATGCTGACAGCACTGGGTTTGGGTGCTGCTCATATCTGGGTGGGAAGGGGTAAGGTGGCGACCCTCTGAAGAGCTTATGCTGCTTCAGCCTGAGTTTGAAGAGCCATAGCAGAGTGGAGCTGTTACGCTCTTCAGCATTTTCTTGTCCTACTTCTTTGCAGAGCTTTGACCTGGAGAAGAAGAGTGAGAATTTGTCGGATCAAGAGGAGAGCAACCACGAAGAAAAACCCCCACCCTCCTAAGGGCTGCACTTGGAGTCCATCTTTTCTCTCTGCTCCAGCTGGCAGGGGCTACTTAGAGCTCCCCTCCGCAGAGGAAAGAGATTTTTCTCGTGCCCTGAGATCTCTGGTGATGGGGAGTCTGGTCAGGACCTCCCCTGGCTGGGCCCTGACTCCCTCCCTGCACGTCACAGTCGAGGCAGCAGTGGGAAAATCCATGGGCTTCTTCAAGGCAAAGCTTGCTGGGAGAGCTGAGCCCCTCCTGTACCTGCAGGGAAAGGTCCTGCCCAGAGACTTCAGTGGTACCGACAGGAGAAAACAGTTACTAAAGACTTGTTTTGGTAAAGGTTTGAGTTTGGGCTCTTTTTGCAGTTTCCTATGAGGCAGTTCAGCTGCTGCGCAGTGCAAGTCCAACCACCAGCCCTCCCCTTCCTTTCACAGCCCAGCTGGTGCTGCCTCTGTGCAGCCCTGTGAGTTCCTTTGCACCCCCTTGTAGAGTTCTTTTGGGTTTCCCTTCTCCGTTCTGCTGTGGGGCAGACAGATCCAGCAGACTTCTAGACAGGGGGAATTTGTCCTTATAGGTCCATTAGAGCTTAATGATGTGTTCTCACATCCAGAAGGCATCTCCCAGCCCAGGCTGATGGATGTGGCTGCTGCTGTTCCCACGTGGTGACGTGCTGTGTGTTCCAGGTGCAGACAAAGACACACCAGGACACTGCTGTGGATGGCAGAACATTAACACAGATAGAGTGATGTCCTTGCATAAACACGTGGCCACGAGTGCCTCTCCAGCTACCGTGACTGTCAGCAGCAACAAATACCTGCAGCTTGACTCTCTAGATCAACAGGCAGTGCAGGACCACAGACCCTTCAAGTAACAGCATGGAAATTGCCTCCGTGTAATGGCTGTGGCTGGACCTCAGGCTCCTTGCACGCTCAGTGGGGCAGCCTTCAGCTCCTTCCAGATTTGGTCTCTTGCCATTTGAGCTGGCCTAGCATTAAGTCGCCTGGTGCATCACACACCCCCCACACACCCCCACCACACCAGTGTCTGGCACTTGAGAGGCACTTGATGCCAGCTGCTGTCCCTGAGACCTCTGCTCACCTCCAACCTGTGTCCCATTGCGTCCTCCTCCCTGAGCAGGCACCGTTTCAGCCCTCAGGGGCCACTCTCTCCCTGTTGTGGCCTGCAGTCTTCATGCAGCCTCGCTTTGCAGTGCTGGGTATGGAAGCCTTTGCCTGGCACGGGAGATTGAACTGAGCAGAGACACGGGTAGCTGTGAAAATAAGCTTTATTTGTCCAACTTTGAGTAAACTTTGGTGTTTGTGTGCAGTCAGAGGAGGGTGGATGGGACAGAGCAGGGCTTTGGCACTGGGGCTGCCATTGGGCATTACTCCAAAGAAGAGGGCCGTGGTGCATTGCAGCCTGCTCTGGGCCGTGCAGCTAATTAAGCTTTCTTTCCTCTTAAACCCTGCAGGAGCTCCTGGAGCAGATTAAAGAAATCCAGGACTTTCTGGCGTGGAAATGGGCATGGTCTGAATGGGCTCGAGTATGTTGGTTTGGGCCTCTGGTAGGAGGTGGAGACGTAGACTGGATATGGCGTTGAAGTAGGCGCTTCTGCTGGAAGCAATCCCATCTGTACCAGGATCCAGTTGCGAAAGTACTGAGTGGAGGCATAGACTCCAGGCTGCTGTATTCTCCCACAGCCTCTCCCCCAGCTGGTCACACCAATGAGCCAGAAGTAGTCAGCAGTTTTATCTTTGCACATGAGAGGACCTCCGCTGTCACCCTGCGGTGGAGAAGAGAAGCCCAAAGTGTTGCTGCGTGGCCACATCAGCAGCAGAGCTGGCTCCCCTCTCCCAGCACTCCCTAGAGCTACATTCCCTGCACAGAAAAGCTCTGCTTGGGTGCCAGAGACTAAAACGGCTTCTGGAAGGAGGTTGTGGGCCTGGAAGGCAGCTCTCCCTCCCTCATCTCTGTGCAATGATCTGGGATGTGGGGGAGAGGGGTGCTCCAGGACTGGGTCCAGACCTCCAGGGCACCAGGAGGGCTCTCTGGGCAGAGTCCCAGGCGTGTGGGGGGTGGGGAGCCTGGGTGAGGAGCTGCAGATGGGAAGGGGAGGTGAGCTCTGCTGGGCACCCAGCGCTGGGAGGGCGGCTTGCAGGCAGAGCACGGCTGTGTGCTGCTGTGCAGCTCCTACCTGGCAGGTGTCGATGCCGCCCTGCGGGTACCCAGCACACACGTTGTGGCTATGGATGGCCCCAGCATACCAGTGGCTGCTGTTGCAGAGGTTGAGGTCGATGAGCTGCACTTTGGCCTCCTGCAGGACACGGTATGGTTCGACGTATTCCTGTAGAGCTGTGAGCAGAGAGCAGAAATGGCACCATCAGCTCCTTGCCCGTTATCCTGTTTGCGGGCGAGCCCCTTCCCTACATCTTGAGATGTACCGACGTTTCCCTGCTTTGGGAAACGGGTCAGCCCCACCCCTCTCTATGGATACACCCCCATGGTGTCACCGCTTTAAGCTTTAATTCGGGCCACCCGTGCATTCTGTGTACTCACATCTCAGCCCCATGTGCCCCCAGCCGCTGACGTAGCAGTCTGTGAGCTCTGACACTTGCAGCGAGGCGTCGGGCACGCAGGCCAGCTGGATGTAGTAGCTGCAGTGGACGGGTTGGTCCAACTCGAGCAGGGCGATGTCGTTGGCCATGGTGTTCCTGTGGTAGTACTCATGGGGGATTATCCGCACCACGTTGCGCACGACGGCTTCGGGGCCCAGGCGCTTCAAGTCGTGGCCGCCGATCACCACGTGCCACGGCGTGTCGGGGCTGCAGGAAGGGCAGAGAAAGGGTCAGAATGGCAACATCACAGCATCACAGAATGGCCCGGGTTGGAAGGGACCTCGAGGATCATGAAGCTCCAACCCCCCCCTGCATACAGGGCCACCAACCTCCCCATCTCATACCAGCCCAGGCTGCCCAGGCCCCATCCAACCTGCCCTTCAACACCTCCAGGGATGGACGGGGCATCCACAGCCTCTCCGGGCAGCTGTTCCAGCACCTCACCACTCTCACACTAAACAACTTCCCCCTGACATCCAACCTCAATCTGCCCTCCCTCAAAACCATTTCCCCAGTTCCCTGCTATCTCCACTATGCAGGAGGGAGGAAAGCGGTCCTACAAGGGCTGTGACATCCCAGGTGCGCCTCGGGCATGAGGGTTGCTGAGCTAAGGGCTGCTGGAAGCCGTGGCATGCACCGCCCTCAGGAGGGCATCCAGGAGAGCCCACGCTGTCCGTACCGCAGGGAAGGGGACGGCCCTTACGTTGCATGGTCGAAGCAGTGCGCTGCCGTGAGGACCCACTGCGGGGTGATGAGGGATCCTCCACAGATGTGTCCCGTGCCCACATACCACGTACTCTGGAGGCTGATAATCCACGGCCAGGCCCCCTGTGGGGCATCCGCGCCGCCCACGACGCGCGTTCCCCCGTATTGATAAGCCATGGGCCGGAACCCGCAGGTGCTGCAAGCAGAAACACGTCAGTTTTTGCAGCTGAACCGCCGTCCCTCCCCACGGGGCACCGCCGGGGCCACTCACTCGCAGTTGCTGGAGTAGCCGTGCCCGGGCCGGCAGGCGGCCAGCAGCACCACGAGGGGCAGCAGCAGCACCATCGCTCCCGGAGGCGAACAGCAGCCCATCGCGCCCGGCTCGGTTGCCACCGACGCGGCCGTTGGCCACAGTGCGTGCCCGTTGCCCGCGGCGCTGATGTCACAGAACCGTGGGTTCCGAAGGCTGTGCCACCGCGTGGGGCTGCGCGGGGGGGGCCGGGCAGGAGCTGGAGGGGGATGAGGGGACCCCCAGCTGCTCTCCGCCGTAGCAGCGCCCTACGGCTTGTACAGATGGATGCAGAGCCACGCAGCTGAGCGGGCAGCCCCGTTTTGTGAATGCCAGCAGCACAAATTTCAGCCTCTGTCCCAAAGAGGAACAGCTGCTCTTAAGGCCCTCGAGGCATCGCACGCACCAGAAGTGGGTCTCAAACCAACCTGGCTGTGGTTTCGAACACTGACCTGAAGGCGGTGCCCCAAATCTGCTCGGAGTGCACAGAGTGCCTCAGAGGGCAGTTCGCCTTCTGTGGGTACTCAGCTGCCTCCTTAGCGGTGTTCTGTGGGAGGTAAAGGGGAGGTGGCACAGAGGAACGGCTCCACGTGTGTCTGATGGAAGGATGGGTGTCCTTATGGAGACAGAATGGAGCAGGGCCAGCAGTACTGAGGAACTCAGCCATGGCCCCGAAGCATGTGATGCCCTCAGCTAACAGCACCTGACATGCCCAATCTGTGCTCCAATGCAGTAAACCTGGGAGCCGTGGGGAAAAATTGACTGGGGAGGGGAGTTGCTTATTTGGGAGGAGCCAAGCGAGATGAATAAGCACTGAGAACAAAGAAAAGGGGCAACACGGAGGCCACCACAGATCACACATAAGCAAACTGCACCTTGGTTTGGTTGTTTTATTGAGCCTGGCATCCAATCACTGTAACCCACCTTAACATTGTGTTAAGAGCTGTTCTAAACAGAACTCCAGAGCCGTGGGGCTGGAAGGGAGCTCTGGTGTCCTCCAGTCCAACCCAGGCATTACTGACCATCCCTGACCCCTGCCCATCAGACACCCATCAGCACTGCTCAGATCCCCCCTCAGCCTTCCCTTTCCCAGTTGCACAGCCCCAGTATTCCCAGCCTGTCCCCATCAGGAGGGGCTCCAGGCCCATCCCAGCGGCTGGAAACCCCAAATGCCAAGGACCACCTACTGCTGGGATCGCTGTGTATTTGATCACTAATGAACGCCAATTAGCTCAAGAGCAAGGGATCATTTCTGTCATGTGGATGGAATGTGAGCACAGCCCACCCGGCTGCAGGCAGCTCCAGTATCCACAGACCTTACGGAAGGATCAGGCCAGCCACATCTCCACCTTCTGGAGTTAGGAAGGATAGGGAAGCGGTGACAGGATGAGGGGAAACGGCCTCAATTGTGCCAGGGGAGGTTTGGGTTGGATCTCAGGAAACACTTCTGTACAGAAAGGGCTGTGAAGCGCTGGGCTGGGCTGCCCAGGGAGGTGGTCGAGTCCCCATCCCTGGGTGTGTTTAAAAGTCATTTGGATGTGGTGCTCAGGGCTGTGATTTAGTGAAGGGCTGTTAGAGTTGGGGTAGGATGGTTGGGTTGTGGTTGGACCCGATGATCTTTAAGGTCTTTTCCAACCTGAGCAATTCTATGATTGATTGGCATGTCCTCTCTGCATTAGCTGTACAAAGCTCCGTCTCTGAAGCTGTCAGGACCATCCAGCCCACCCTGCTCCTTGCTGTGTTCTTATCCCCTGCACAGTGATGCTGCTGCAGCTCCCAGCTGTTCCCACGAGGGTTGCACAGCACACACCTCCTGCTGAGTCGGGATCTCCAGACACCGGGCCATACCCTGTGCTTCACCTTAACTGCAGCCCGAAAGGAGCTGTGCTGGCTCTGCTGATGATTCTGTATCCTGGTCCCTCAGTTTCTGTTAACAGATCCCAGCTTGGAGGTCCACCAATGACCTGCACACCCAGCAGGGCTCACAGCCTTCCCAACCCTCAGCTCACCGGGCCAGCACTCCCTGGTCAGCAGCGTCACTGAGCCGAAGCTCTGGGGCAGCTCTGAGGCTACATGTGGTTAGTCGGGGGGTCTGGTGAGTTTAGGATCAGCAGAGGGGGGTGAAGCAGCAAAAGGCTACGAGCAGCTGCAGCAGGAGGGCTTGGGAGTGCAGTCTGGCTTGCAGCAGGGTTCCAGGGCAGGATCCCCGCCCTTCCTCATCTGGCTTTCCCCAAACTCCATGCGTTGCTCAAAAAGCGTCTTCTGCAGTTTGATGTCCTTCAGGACTTGCCAAACTTCTGGCCCTGCAGTGCTCTGCAGCAAATCGTAGTTCTCGGCAGGGTCTGACTCCAGGTCAAAGAGCAGTGGGGGCTCATGATGGGTCAGCGGGGTCAGCCCGTGGCAGGCCTGGTCTGGGGTTGTATCACTGTGAAAGGAACCTGCAAAAGAAATATCCAAGAGCAGCTCGGCTGCTACTCTGAGCTTGGGACAGCAGAACCAGGCAGGACTTCACAAAGCTGCCCGAGCAGAAGGGAGGTGGCACCAACCTTGTGTGAAGTAGTGGGCCTTGTACTTCCCTAGCCGGACCGCAAAGGGGCCGTGCAGAGGATCAGGGGACGGTGGGTAGAAGAACATGGCCTGACGGGGACTCTGTGGAGAGCAGCAGAGCTGAGCTCATCTGTATGGCCATGAGGCTGGAGAAGAGCCTGGGACAGGAGCAGGCAGAGACTCCAGGGACTCAGAAAAGAGCCCTGATACTATAGCCAGGATGTGGCTAGAAAAGGTGGAAGCTAATGAGCAGGAGCATCGTGCTTGTTCAAAGCTACTGGGGCTCTGCTGTGGCCCCAGAGCAGACAGGGAAAGCCCAATAAGCCCATTGCGTGGCCCAGACCCCACAAAAAATCTTGGGCATGGGTCTGCCCTGGTCCCTAGCTGGAGCTAACGACCAGGTCCCACACCCAGCCTTCATGTGTCACACCAGGTCTGACCTGCAGGACTCACCTTCCCTGACCCAAACAGCAGTGGACTCAGGTCATAACCATCCAGGGAAACGTTGGGAAGAGCTGCTCCAGCCAGGGCAGTCAGCGTTGGCAGGATGTCCAGGGTGCTTGCCAGCTCGTGAGTCACTCCTGCCACCCAACACAGCAAGGTTCAAGCGCCCAACCTCACTTCCACACCTGCCATCCTCACCACTTCCCTCCCTTGCCATCACACCCCTGCCTTGCCTTGTGCCAGCACACAAAAGGCGTAAGCAGTGCTGAGTCTCACCTGGAGTGATACTGCCTGGCCAATAGGCCACTGCTGGTTCCCGCATGCCACCTTCATACGTTGTGCCCTTCCCACATTTCAGAAGGCCAGAGCTGCCTCCGCGTGCCATCCGCATGGTAGAAGGGCTGTGGGAGAGAAGAACCACCTACCACCAGGTCCACAGGTCCACATAACCCCATCCCTGACTGCCAGCGGGGCCATGGAAAGAGACTGAATAGCAGCAGAGACCCAAACCACCCACACACAAGGGGAACTCGTGGGTCTTCAGGCTGCACGGTCCTACCCCTGAGCCAGCGGGCCCTCGGCCCATAAGGGAAACAGCTGATTCACCAGAGCAAGGAGGAGATCATGCAATAGATGCTCTCCTTAACAGTGCCCACCTTCTGCCTCACTTCAGGTCGCTGCAATCTCACCTGGCTGCACCGCATTTCTTGTGCCCCAGCCAACCAACGCCTCGCTGCAGTTCCCCCACCCCACAGCAGTATGACCTTATCGGCGGGAGGAGCCCGCCCAGCTGAGCCCACTCACCCGTTGTCAGAGGTGAAAAACACAAAGGTTGTGTTCTCCAGGCCGTTCTCCCTCAGTGCCTGCAGCAGCTGCCCCACGGAGGCATCGAACTCCGAAAGCGCGTCACCAAACGGCCCACGCTGTGACCGCCCTGCAAACTCCTGGCTTGCAAACTGGGGATAGTGGGTATGCTGGAAAAAAAGGCAGAGAGAGATGCTCTGTGAGCTTCTAGAGTTGCATTTGGCTCCCAGCTCAACCAGAGGGAGAGTGAGAACCCCAGCCCCCCTCCGTGAGGGCATGGAGATGTGTGACAACGCCCACAACAGGGGGGGTGCTCCCAGAAACACCTCGCAGAAGGACACAAAAAGGCTGAGCCCCAGGCAGAGTGTGCAGACTCGGTGAGTGGTAGAGCCTCAGGTGGGCTGCTGGCCCATGGGAACAGCCAACAGTCTAGAAAGAGAGTGCAGAGAAGGACCTGGGGGTCCTGGGGGATGAAAAACCAAACAGGAGGCAGCAGTGTGTGATTACAGCTCGGAAAGCAAATGGGATCCTGGGCTCCAACAGCACAGGGGTGGCCAGCAGGGACAGGGAGGGGATTGTCCCTCTCTGCTCTGCCCTCGTCAGGCCCCATCTGCAGTGCTGCGTCCAGGTCTGGAGCCCCCAGTACAAGAAAGACAGGGAGCTGTTGGAGAGGGTCCAGAGGAGGCCACAAAGATGATCAGGGGGCTGCAGCACCTCCCCTACAAAGACAGGCTGAGGGAGCTGGGCTTGTTCAGCCTGGAGAAGAGNTGTCCAACTTTGAGTAAACTTTGGTGTTTGTGTGCAGTCAGAGGAGGGTGGATGGGACAGAGCAGGGCTTTGGCACTGGGGCTGCCATTGGGCATTACTCCAAAGAAGAGGGCCGTGGTGCATTGCAGCCTGCTCTGGGCCGTGCAGCTAATTAAGCTTTCTTTCCTCTTAAACCCTGCAGGAGCTCCTGGAGCAGATTAAAGAAATCCAGGACTTTCTGGCGTGGAAATGGGCATGGTCTGAATGGGCTCGAGTATGTTGGTTTGGGCCTCTGGTAGGAGGTGGAGACGTAGACTGGATATGGCGTTGAAGTAGGCGCTTCTGCTGGAAGCAATCCCATCTGTACCAGGATCCAGTTGCGAAAGTACTGAGTGGAGGCATAGACTCCAGGCTGCTGTATTCTCCCACAGCCTCTCCCCCAGCTGGTCACACCAATGAGCCAGAAGTAGTCAGCAGTTTTATCTTTGCACATGAGAGGACCTCCGCTGTCACCCTGCGGTGGAGAAGAGAAGCCCAAAGTGTTGCTGCGTGGCCACATCAGCAGCAGAGCTGGCTCCCCTCTCCCAGCACTCCCTAGAGCTACATTCCCTGCACAGAAAAGCTCTGCTTGGGTGCCAGAGACTAAAACGGCTTCTGGAAGGAGGTTGTGGGCCTGGAAGGCAGCTCTCCCTCCCTCATCTCTGTGCAATGATCTGGGATGTGGGGGAGAGGGGTGCTCCAGGACTGGGTCCAGACCTCCAGGGCACCAGGAGGGCTCTCTGGGCAGAGTCCCAGGCGTGTGGGGGGTGGGGAGCCTGGGTGAGGAGCTGCAGATGGGAAGGGGAGGTGAGCTCTGCTGGGCACCCAGCGCTGGGAGGGCGGCTTGCAGGCAGAGCACGGCTGTGTGCTGCTGTGCAGCTCCTACCTGGCAGGTGTCGATGCCGCCCTGCGGGTACCCAGCACACACGTTGTGGCTATGGATGGCCCCAGCATACCAGTGGCTGCTGTTGCAGAGGTTGAGGTCGATGAGCTGCACTTTGGCCTCCTGCAGGACACGGTATGGTTCGACGTATTCCTGTAGAGCTGTGAGCAGAGAGCAGAAATGGCACCATCAGCTCCTTGCCCGTTATCCTGTTTGCGGGCGAGCCCCTTCCCTACATCTTGAGATGTACCGACGTTTCCCTGCTTTGGGAAACGGGTCAGCCCCACCCCTCTCTATGGATACACCCCCATGGTGTCACCGCTTTAAGCTTTAATTCGGGCCACCCGTGCATTCTGTGTACTCACATCTCAGCCCCATGTGCCCCCAGCCGCTGACGTAGCAGTCTGTGAGCTCTGACACTTGCAGCGAGGCGTCGGGCACGCAGGCCAGCTGGATGTAGTAGCTGCAGTGGACGGGTTGGTCCAACTCGAGCAGGGCGATGTCGTTGGCCATGGTGTTCCTGTGGTAGTACTCTTGGGGGATTATCCGCACCACGTTGCGCACGACGGCTTCGGGGCCCAGGCGCTTCAAGTCGTGGCCGCCGATCACCACGTGCCACGGCGTGTCGGGGCTGCAGGAAGGGCAGAGAAAGGGTCAGAATGGCAACATCACAGCATCACAGAATGGCCCGGGTTGGAAGGGACCTCGAGGATCATGAAGCTCCAACCCCCCCCTGCATACAGGGCCACCAACCTCCCCATCTCATACCAGCCCAGGCTGCCCAGGCCCCATCCAACCTGCCCTTCAACACCTCCAGGGATGGACGGGGCATCCACAGCCTCTCCGGGCAGCTGTTCCAGCACCTCACCACTCTCACACTAAACAACTTCCCCCTGACATCCAACCTCAATCTGCCCTCCCTCAAAACCATTTCCCCAGTTCCCTGCTATCTCCACTATGCAGGAGGGAGGAAAGCGGTCCTACAAGGGCTGTGACATCCCAGGTGCGCCTCGGGCATGAGGGTTGCTGAGCTAAGGGCTGCTGGAAGCCGTGGCATGCACCGCCCTCAGGAGGGCATCCAGGAGAGCCCACGCTGTCCGTACCGCAGGGAAGGGGACGGCCCTTACGTTGCATGGTCGAAGCAGTGCGCTGCCGTGAGGACCCACTGCGGGGTGATGAGGGATCCTCCACAGATGTGTCCCGTGCCCACATACCACGTACTCTGGAGGCTGATAATCCACGGCCAGGCCCCCTGTGGGGCATCCGCGCCGCCCACGACGCGCGTTCCCCCGTATTGATAAGCCATGGGCCGGAACCCGCAGGTGCTGCAAGCAGAAACACGTCAGTTTTTGCAGCTGAACCGCCGTCCCTCCCCACGGGGCACCGCCGGGGCCACTCACTCGCAGTTGCTGGAGTAGCCGTGCCCGGGCCGGCAGGCGGCCAGCAGCACCACGAGGGGCAGCAGCAGCACCATCGCTCCCGGAGGCGAACAGCAGCCCATCGCGCCCGGCTCGGTTGCCACCGACGCGGCCGTTGGCCACAGTGCGTGCCCGTTGCCCGCGGCGCTGATGTCACAGAACCGTGGGTTCCGAAGGCTGTGCCACCGCGTGGGGCTGCGCGGGGGGGGCCGGGCAGGAGCTGGAGGGGGATGAGGGGACCCCCAGCTGCTCTCCGCCGTAGCAGCGCCCTACGGCTTGTACAGATGGATGCAGAGCCACGCAGCTGAGCGGGCAGCCCCGTTTTGTGAATGCCAGCAGCACAAATTTCAGCCTCTGTCCCAAAGAGGAACAGCTGCTCTTAAGGCCCTCGAGGCATCGCACGCACCAGAAGTGGGTCTCAAACCAACCTGGCTGTGGTTTCGAACACTGACCTGAAGGCGGTGCCCCAAATCTGCTCGGAGTGCACAGAGTGCCTCAGAGGGCAGTTCGCCTTCTGTGGGTACTCAGCTGCCTCCTTAGCGGTGTTCTGTGGGAGGTAAAGGGGAGGTGGCACAGAGGAACGGCTCCACGTGTGTCTGATGGAAGGATGGGTGTCCTTATGGAGACAGAATGGAGCAGGGCCAGCAGTACTGAGGAACTCAGCCATGGCCCCGAAGCATGTGATGCCCTCAGCTAACAGCACCTGACATGCCCAATCTGTGCTCCAATGCAGCAAACCTGGGAGCCGTGGGGAAAAACTGACTGGGGAGGGGAGTTGCTTATTTGGGAGGAGCCAAGCGAGATGAATAAGCACTGAGAACAAAGAAAAGGGGCAACACGGAGGCCACCACAGATCACACATAAGCAAACTGCACCTTGGTTTGGTTGTTTTATTGAGCCTGGCATCCAATCACTGTAACCCACCTTAACATTGTGTTAAGAGCTGTTCTAAACAGAACTCCAGAGCCGTGGGGCTGGAAGGGAGCTCTGGCGTCCTCCAGTCCAACCCAGGCATCACTGACCATCCCTGACCCCTGCCCATCAGACACCCATCAGCACTGCTCAGATCCCCCCTCAGCCTTCCCTTTCCCAGTTGCACAGCCCCAGTATTCCCAGCCTGTCCCCATCAGGAGGGGCTCCAGGCCCATCCCAGCGGCTGGAAACCCCAAATGCCAAGGACCACCTACTGCTGGGATCGCTGTGGATTTGATCACTAATGAACGCCAATTAGCTCAAGAGCAAGGGATCATTTCTGTCATGTGGATGGAATGTGAGCACAGCCCACCCGGCTGCAGGCAGCTCCAGTATCCACAGACCTTACGGAAGGATCAGGCCAGCCACATCTCCACCTTCTGGAGTTAGGAAGGATAGGGAAGCGGTGACAGGATGAGGGGAAACGGCCTCAATTGTGCCAGGGGAGGTTTGGGTTGGATCTCAGGAAACACTTCTGTACAGAAAGGGCTGTGAAGCGCTGGGCTGGGCTGCCCAGGGAGGTGGTCGAGTCCCCATCCCTGGGTGTGTTTAAAAGTCATTTGGATGTGGTGCTCAGGGCTGTGATTTAGTGAAGGGCTGTTAGAGTTGGGGTAGGATGGTTGGGTTGTGGTTGGACCCGATGATCTTTAAGGTCTTTTCCAACCTGAGCAATTCTATGATTGATTGGCATGTCCTCTCTGCATTAGCTGTACAAAGCTCCGTCTCTGAAGCTGTCAGGACCATCCAGCCCACCCTGCTCCTTGCTGTGTTCTTATCCCCTGCACAGTGATGCTGCTGCAGCTCCCAGCTGTTCCCACGAGGGTTGCACAGCACACACCTCCTGCTGAGTCGGGATCTCCAGACACCGGGCCATACCCTGTGCTTCACCTTAACTGCAGCCCGAAAGGAGCTGTGCTGGCTCTGCTGATGATTCTGTATCCTGGTCCCTCAGTTTCTGTTAACAGATCCCAGCTTGGAGGTCCACCAATGACCTGCACACCCAGCAGGGCTCACAGCCTTCCCAACCCTCAGCTCACCGGGCCAGCACTCCCTGGTCAGCAGCGTCACTGAGCCGAAGCTCTGGGGCAGCTCTGAGGCTACATGTGGTTAGTCGGGGGGTCTGGTGAGTTTAGGATCAGCAGAGGGGGGTGAAGCAGCAAAAGGCTACGAGCAGCTGCAGCAGGAGGGCTTGGGAGTGCAGTCTGGCTTGCAGCAGGGTTCCAGGGCAGGATCCCCGCCCTTCCTCATCTGGCTTTCCCCAAACTCCATGCGTTGCTCAAAAAGCGTCTTCTGCAGTTTGATGTCCTTCAGGACTTGCCAAACTTCTGGCCCTGCAGTGCTCTGCAGCAAATCGTAGTTCTCGGCAGGGTCTGACTCCAGGTCAAAGAGCAGTGGGGGCTCATGATGGGTCAGCGGGGTCAGCCCGTGGCAGGCCTGGTCTGGGGTTGTATCACTGTGAAAGGAACCTGCAAAAGAAATATCCAAGAGCAGCTCGGCTGCTACTCTGAGCTTGGGACAGCAGAACCAGGCAGGACTTCACAAAGCTGCCCGAGCAGAAGGGAGGTGGCACCAACCTTGTGTGAAGTAGTGGGCCTTGTACTTCCCGAGCCGGACCGCAAAGGGGCCGTGCAGAGGATCAGGGGACGGTGGGTAGAAGAACATGGCCTGACGGGGACTCTGTGGAGAGCAGCAGAGCTGAGCTCATCTGTATGGCCATGAGGCTGGAGAAGAGCCTGGGACAGGAGCAGGCAGAGACTCCAGGGACTCAGAAAAGAGCCCTGATACTATAGCCAGGATGTGGCTAGAAAAGGTGGAAGCTAATGAGCAGGAGCATCGTGCTTGTTCAAAGCTACTGGGGCTCTGCTGTGGCCCCAGAGCAGACAGGGAAAGCCCAATAAGCCCATTGCGTGGCCCAGACCCCACAAAAAATCTTGGGCATGGGTCTGCCCTGGTCCCTAGCTGGAGCTAACGACCAGGTCCCACACCCAGCCTTCATGTGTCACACCAGGTCTGACCTGCAGGACTCACCTTCCCTGACCCAAACAGCAGTGGACTCAGGTCATAACCATCCAGGGAAACGTTGGGAAGAGCTGCTCCAGCCAGGGCAGTCAGCGTTGGCAGGATGTCCAGGGTGCTTGCCAGCTCGTGAGTCACTCCTGCCACCCAACACAGCAAGGTTCAAGCGCCCAACCTCACTTCCACACCTGCCATCCTCACCACTTCCCTCCCTTGCCATCACACCCCTGCCTTGCCTTGTGCCAGCACACAAAAGGCGTAAGCAGTGCTGAGTCTCACCTGGAGTGATACGGCCTGGCCAATAGGCCACTGCTGGTTCCCGCATGCCACCTTCATACGTTGTGCCCTTCCCACATTTCAGAAGGCCAGAGCTGCCTCCGCGTGCCATCCGCATGGTAGAAGGGCTGTGGGAGAGAAGAACCACCTACCACCAGGTCCACAGGTCCACATAACCCCATCCCTGACTGCCAGCGGGGCCATGGAAAGAGACTGAATAGCAGCAGAGACCCAAACCACCCACACACAAGGGGAACTCGTGGGTCTTCAGGCTGCACGGTCCTACCCCTGAGCCAGCGGGCCCTCGGCCCATAAGGGAAACAGCTGATTCACCAGAGCAAGGAGGAGATCATGCAATAGATGCTCTCCTTAACAGTGCCCACCTTCTGCCTCACTTCAGGTCGCTGCAATCTCACCTGGCTGCACCGCATTTCTTGTGCCCCAGCCAACCAACGCCTCGCTGCAGTTCCCCCACCCCACAGCAGTATGACCTTATCGGCGGGAGGAGCCCGCCCAGCTGAGCCCACTCACCCGTTGTCAGAGGTGAAAAACACAAAGGTTGTGTTCTCCAGGCCGTTCTCCCTCAGTGCCTGCAGCAGCTGCCCCACGGAGGCATCGAACTCCGAAAGCGCGTCACCAAACGGCCCACGCTGTGACCGCCCTGCAAACTCCTGGCTTGCAAACTGGGGATAGTGGGTATGCTGGAAAAAAAGGCAGAGAGAGATGCTCTGTGAGCTTCTAGAGTTGCATTTGGCTCCCAGCTCAACCAGAGGGAGAGTGAGAACCCCAGCCCCCCTCCGTGAGGGCATGGAGATGTGTGACAACGCCCACAACAGGGGGGGTGCTCCCAGAAACACCTCGCAGAAGGACACAAAAAGGCTGAGCCCCAGGCAGAGTGTGCAGACTCGGTGAGTGGTAGAGCCTCAGGTGGGCTGCTGGCCCATGGGAACAGCCAACAGTCTAGAAAGAGAGTGCAGAGAAGGACCTGGGGGTCCTGGGGGATGAAAAACCAAACAGGAGGCAGCAGTGTGTGATTACAGCTCGGAAAGCAAATGGGATCCTGGGCTCCAACAGCACAGGGGTGGCCAGCAGGGACAGGGAGGGGATTGTCCCTCTCTGCTCTGCCCTCGTCAGGCCCCATCTGCAGTGCTGCGTCCAGGTCTGGAGCCCCCAGTACAAGAAAGACAGGGAGCTGTTGGAGAGGGTCCAGAGGAGGCCACAAAGATGATCAGAGGGCTGCAGCACCTCCCCTACAAAGACAGGCTGAGGGAGCTGGGCTTGTTCAGCCTGGAGAAGAGAAGGCTGCGGGGTGAGCTCAGTGCAGCCTTCCAGGACCTAAAGGGAGCCTCCAAACAGGAGGGGAGTCAGCTCTTGGAAAGGGGAGATAACAGCAGGACAAGGGGAAATGGTTTGGAGTTGAGGGAGGGCAGATTGAGGTTGGATGTCAGGGGAAGTTGTTTAGTGTGAGAGTGGTGAGGTGCTGGAACAGCTGTCCAGAGAGGCTGTGGATGCCCCGTCCATCCCTGGAGGTGTTGAAGGGCAGGTTGGATGGGGCCCTGGGCAGCCTGGGCTGGTATGAAATGTGGAGGTTGGTGGCCCTGTATGCAGGGGGGGGGTTGGAGCTTCATGATCCTTGAGGTCCCTTCCAACCCAGGCCATTCTGTGACTGTGAAAGACGCCACTCAAGAACAACAACCCTAATGATGCTGCCACAAACCCCAGGCATGGGAACACCAACCCCAAGTCACGTCGGGGCAGGGAGTTCTCCCACCCTTCCTCCAAGTATTGTCTGCTCAGCACACTCCAATGGCTGCAGGAGCTGAGGTGCTTTCTGGAATCCCCAGCAGGACAAAGGCTTCCCCCCACCCTCAGACCCAGAGAAGTCCCCTCTCTCTTACATGGGAGGCGTAGTAGAGCAGGAAGGGCACACCTCGCCGGGCGCAGTCAGCAATGAAGTCCCGTGCAAACTTGTTGTAGAGAGGCACCAGATCAGGGAAGGAGACAGGCTGCTGCACGATGCTTTGGTTCCAGAGCAGCGGGACAGGCACGAGGCCCTGGTCACAGGTCCCAAAACACTTGATGTCAGGTGGGAAGCAGGTGAGATTCTGACAGGGGCCCTGGAGAGAGCACATAACACGGTCTTCCAGCTGTGTTGCAGGACAGTGAGTGGAGGGGGGCCAGGAGACTCACAGCAGCCCAGCCCCAGGTCCTACAGGCACCTACAGGAACCCCTCCCAGAAGCCCGGGGGTTTATGCCCACCCCAGAACCATGCTATGCCATTGCTTTCTCCTAACAGCACTTCAGATACTTCTTTGCAACCCAGAAGCTGACTTTCCCTCCTGCAACCCACTGAGGGGTCCCCACAAACAACTGCTGCCCACGTTCTGCAAAACTCTTATTGCACGAGCACCTTGGGAAGGCACTTTCCCCACCAGCACTCGGTTCTCCTCTGGCCTGCAGCCACTCACACCCACACAACCCCCCACCTCTGGGGCACTCCTCCCCCTTCCCTCCTCCTCACCTGGTCGTGGGAGTACGGCACCCCCAGGAAGTGGTCGAAGCCCTGGTGGATGGGCAGGAAGGAGCCACGAGCGCCCAGGCCGAGGTGCCATTTGCCAATGATGGCCGTGGCGTAACCTTTGGCCTTCAGCACCTCTGCAATGGTGACCTCAGACAGCGGAAGGCCTCCCCGGGACTCAGGGTAAAACACGCCAGGGTAAATCCCGGAGCGCATCTGGAAGCGGCCGGTCAGCAGGGCGGCCCTGCAGGGGTGAGGACAGCATTCACACGGTGCTGCACCAGCCAGGCATCAACTGCTTTAACTGTGCAGCTGGGGAGGAAGAACTGCAAGCAGCAAGAGGGTTAGGGGCTGAGCTATGGGAAAGGAGCTCTGCGGACAAGGATCTAAAGGTCCTGGTGGCCAACAGCTAACCAATGATAGGCCACAAGGTGACCATGAGACAGCAGCGTGCCCTGGTGGGCCAGAAGTCCAATGGGAGCCTGGGGTGCATTGCACAGAGTGCTGCCAGCAGGGCAGGGAAGTGCTCCTCCCCTCTGCTCTGCACTGTGGGGGCACAGCTGGGAGCACTGCGCTCAGCGTGGGGCTCCCCAGCACTGGGCAGAATGGGAACTGCTGGAAAGAGCCCTGCGGAGGGTGCAGAACACCCTGGAGCACCTCCTGATGGGGACAGGCTGAGAGCCCCAGGGCTGTGCACCTGGGGAAAGGAACACCGAGAGAGGATCTGAGCAGTGCTGTTTGATATCTGATGGGCAGTGATCAGGGAGATGGGGCTGGGCTCTGTTCAGTGGTGCCCAGTGACAGGACGAGGGGCAGCAGGCACAGAATGGAGCCCGGGGAGTTCTGTGTGACTGCGAGGAAGAACTCTGTGCTGTGTGGGTGGCAGAGTCCCGGCACCGCTGCCCACAGAGGTGGGGGATCCCCTCTGCAGGGATCCAAACCCACCTGTATATTCTGTATGCAGCTGCTGTGGGGCTGCCGGGGGGGCTGGGCGGGGGGACTCCAGCGGTCCATTCCAGCCCCACAGCTCCGGGGTTCTGCATCCAGCAGCCCACACCGCGGCTCCCTCTGCCACCCCCCACCGTTCTCCGCAGGGCCGCGCTCAGAGCGCAGCCGAACCGCAGCTCTCCCCCACCGCGGGCCGTACCGGGAGGGGCTGCAGACCGCAGAGCTGCTGTAGAAGTCGGTGAAGCGCAGCCCTCGGGCCGCCATCCGGTCCAGGTGGGGCGTGGCGGAGGAGGGGTGCCCGTAGCTCCCCAGGTCTCCGAAGCCCAAATCATCCGCCAGCAGCAGGACGAAGCTGGGGGGGCAGCCGGCCGCGCCCCGCAGCGCCCACAGCATCAGCACAGCCCACCACGGAACACCGCACAGCGCCGCCATGACGTTCCGGCGGTCACCTGACCGTCACGTGACACGTCCGAGTCACGTGACACGGCCCCACCGCAGGGCGCGCCGCGAGGCGCAGTCCGCCGAGGAATAGCGCCACCCTGCGGTGGCCTCCGGCCGAGCCGCGCCTTCAGCTCCGGGCCCGCGGGGAGCGAAGCGCCTGTCCTGGAGGTCGGCGTGTTGCAGTCAGGACGTGGAAGAGCCAATGCGAAGAGCAGCAGTTCTGTGGTGGGAGTTCTGCACCTGGGAATACGGCTGTGCCCGCCTTTGAGAAGTGCAGACAGCTCACACGGCGGGCATTAAAGGACTGGGGGTCCGGTGTCCCCACGAGCACCATTTTGTGTATCCAAGATGAGGTTAAATCCAGAGCAGAGGTGGTGTACGAGCACAGAGACGCTGCTGGTGGGCTGGGGTTAACCCTGCAGCAGGCAGAGGTGGAGACTTCCAGCCCAAAGACAAAGCAGGGCTAAAAGCAGCCGAGGTTCTGGCCTGGGAGCTCTCATGTGGATGCACCGTGTTCTGTGTTTGCCCCAAGCCTTCCTGCGTGCCTCACCCCGTGCTTCCTAAAGGCCCTGGCACGGGGGGATGCTGGGGCTGCTGCTGCTGCTGTGCTCACTGCCATCAATTATTGAGGCAGAGCGAGGGGGCTGATGCTGCAGCAGGAGGCAAAACTGCTGCATAATTCATGTAGCCTACTTGGATCCCAGGGCATTGCAGTGCTGGGCCACAGCGCAGGGGGTGGCAGCCAGGATGAACAGCTGGGGCTGTGGGAGGGCACAGTGTGGGGACAGAGCTTTGGGGACCCCACATGGAGCAGGGAAGGAGGAGTGAGACGGGGTGTGCTGTTGCATGGCAGCAAGCAGAGCATGGTATGACTGCCCTATTTGCACCAGTGCCAGCAGGCAGGGGTAGGACGTGTCCACGTGGCCAGGTCTGAAAGGGGAGGCCCAAATGACAGCTGCAGTGCTGTGGGATCCCGCTCTGCCAGGCTCTGGTGGGAGCTGTGCCCATGTAAGTGGATCACAGGGGGTGCTCCCTCGCTGTGCGTCGAGTGCAGCCCCACGGGTACTGGGAACGTTGCACGTCTGCATGCACAGCTTTGGGTGCACGCTGGGTGTGCATATTGGGTGTGCATGCACTGTGTTTGTGTGTATGTGTGCACTCTGTGCTGAGGATGTGTATGTGTGCACTCTGTGCTGAGGATAGCACTGTGAGCACTGCGCCCTGTCCCATGAAGTTTGTTCTTCCCAATATGTGCCTGCAGCTGGGTGTGCACTGCAGCTTCTGTGTGCACTCCAGGTCTGTCTGCACACCGTGTGCTTGCATACACGTGGTATGAGAATGCAGTGTGTGCATGTGCTCTGTGTGCACGCACTGAGCTCACAGCATCCACCCCAGTTCCCTCCCACAGTGTTTCTCCTTTCGTAACAGCTGGAGCTGACCCGGGAGGACTCTCATTCCCAGAAAGTTGGTCTCATTTCAGTCCAGTGGCTGTGGCAGCTCCTGTTCCCCTGTGCCAGGCACTGTGTGTGCCGGGGAGTCAGGCCACACTCCAAACCACACACACCTCATGTAATGTGTATGGCAAAACCAGTGAGCATAAAGCAATGCCTTTACCAGCACCCACATGGTACAGAAAGCACAGCCCCGTCCTTTGCTGCCTCTCCAGTTACTGGGAGTGCTGTTCGATGCACACACAGCTCCCTCCTCCCTGAGCAGGCACCGTTTCAGCCCTCAGGGGCCACTCTCTCCCTGTTGTGGCCTGCAGTCTCCATGCAGCCTCGCTTTGCAGTGCTGGGTATGGAAGCCTTTGCCTGGCACGGGAGATTGAACTGAGCAGAGACACGGGTAGCTGTGAAAATAAGCTTTATTTGTCCAACTTTGAGTAAACTTTGGTGTTTGTGTGCAGTCAGAGGAGGGTGGATGGGACAGAGCAGGGCTTTGGCACTGGGGCTGCCATTGGGCATTACCCCAAAGAAAAGGGCCGTGGTGCATTGCAGCCTGCTCGGGGTCATGCAGCTTATTAAGCCTTGTTTCCCCCTAGGATCTGCAGGAGGTTCTGCACCCCAGTAAAGAATTCCCTAAGTTTCTGGACTGGATACGGACAGGAGCCCGACACGCTCGGTTGTGTTGGCGCTACATTTTGCCCGTGATAGTGGGCCGAGGTGGTCACGAAATGACTCCACGTCCGCGATGTCGGGTGGGCTGCTGCTCTCATCTGTAGCAGGATCCAGTTGTAAAAGTGCTGAGTGGAGGTGTAGATTCCAGGGCGAAAGGCCCTGCCGCAGCCTTTCCCCCAGCTGGTCACACCAACGAGCCAGAAGTAGTCAGCATTGTTGTCTCTGCACATCAGAGGGCCGCCGCTATCACCCTGCAGTGGGGGAGAGAAGCCCAAAGTGTTACTGGGGGGGGGGTTTGCAGGCAGAGCACGGCTGTGTGTTGGCGTGCAGCTCCTACCTGGCAGGTGTCGATGCCGCCCTGCGGGTAACCAGCACACACGTTGTGGGTATGGAGGACCCCGGCATACCAGTGGCTGCTGTTGCAGAGGTTGAGGTTGAGGAGATGGACCTTGGCCTCCTGCAGGACCTCGGCGGTTTGGACAGGAGCTGCAGCTGTGAGCACAGAGCAGAATTGGCACCGTCAGCTCCTTGCCTGTTGGTGGGTGAACCCCTTCCCAAAGTCTTGGCTTTGTGTTTCCAAATGGGTCAGCCCCATCCCTCTCTACGGATGCATCCCCATGGTGTCACCCCGGGTTTCGCTTTCAGCTTTAATATGGGACGCCCGTGCGTTTCGGGTACTCACATCTCATCCCCATGTGGCCCCAGCCACTGACGTAGCAGTCTGTGAGCTCTGACACCCGCAGCGAGGCGTCGGGCACGCAGGCCAGCTGGATGTAGTAGCTGCAGTGGACGGGTCGGTCCAACTCTAGCAGGGCGATGTCGTTGATCATTGTCTTGTTGTTAAAGTACTCGTGAAGGATCGCCCTCCTGATGGTGTGCACCTCCACCTCCTGGCCCAGGTGAGTCAGATCGTTGGCACCGATCACCACACGCGACTCCAGGACGTAGCTGAGGTGGAGAGGGAGGTGAGGAGGAGCAGAGCCATGGGGGAGAGAGGAGGGCAGCGCTACGGGGGCTGTGACGTGGCTGGTGTGCCCTGGGCACGCAGCTGGCCTTGGGACCTGCAGTGCCACGCTGGCTGTACTGCAGGGAAGGGGACAGCCCTTACTTGGGGCGGCCGAAGCAGTGCGCTGCCGAGAGCACCCACTGCGGGGTGATGAGGGATCCTCCACACATGTGCCCCGTGCCTGCAAACCGGGGGTTCTGGATACTGACAATCCACGGCCAGGACCCGTGCAGGGCTTCTGTGCCGCCCACGACGCGCATGTTGTTGTAGTGATAAGCCATGGGCCGGAGCCCGCAGGTGCTGTAAGCAGAAACACGTCAGTTTTTGCAGCTGAACCTCCGTCCCTCCCCACGGGGCACCGCCGGGGCCACTCACTCGCAGTTGCTGGAGTAGCCGTGCCCGGGCCGGCAGGCGGCCAGCAGCACCACGAGGGGCAGCAGCAGCACCATCGCTCCCGGAGACGCACGGCAGCCCATCGCGCCCGGCTCGGTTGCCACCGACGCGGCCGTTGGCCACAGTGCGTGCCCGTTGCCCGCGGCGCTGATGTCACAGAACCGTGGGTTCCGAAGGCTGTGCCACCGCGTGGGGCTGCGCGGGGGGGGCCGGGCAGGAGCTGGAGGGGGTTGGGGCCCCAGCTGACAGCTGGAGGAACAACGTGGCTTTGGAGCATGTTTGGGTGCTGGAGCACAGCTGTGACAGATGAGCAGCGATGTGCAAAGGCATGGCAAGTCCCCAGATGTGTGTGCTGGGGTGCACGGCTGTGTCACCGTGCCTGTCTGTGCTCTTAGTGTGCCCACAGCAGCTGTGCATGCAGACGGGGGTTGGGTGCGCTCTGCATCTCCATGCACACCTTGTGGGTGTGCACCCCGTGCAGCTGCAGTTGGACACAGGAGGGCTCTGCAGGTGCACACTGTGTGCATGCACTGCGTGTGGTGCACTGGTGACTTCCGCACTGCTCATGATGTGCTTTGTGCACGTAACTGAATCGGTGCTGCAGCGTGTGCACCTGTGTGCAACACGTTTGTGAGTGCTGGTGTGCAGAACGTGAGCATGGTTGTGTGCAGTCAGACTGTGTTTGCTGGTGTGCGCTCTGTCAGTGTGCAGACAGTGTTGGGGTGCACTCAGTGTGTCGCTGTGCAGGCAACACACTTCTTCCAACCCAAACCATCCCATGATTCTACAATCTTGAAGGTCCCTTCCAACCCAAACCACTCCATGATCCCATGATCTTGAAGGTCCCTTTCAACCCAAACCACTCCATGATCCCATGATCTTGAAGGTCCCTTCCAACCCAAACCACTCCATGATTCTGTGATCTTGAAGGTCCCTTCCAACCCAAACCATCCCATGATTCCATGATCTTGAAGGTCCCTTCCAACCCAAACCATCCCATGATTCCATGATCTTGAAGGTCCCTTCCAACCCAAACCATCCCATGATCCCATGATCTTGAAGGTCCCTTCCAACCCAAACCATCCCATGATTCTGTGATCTTGAAGGTCCCTTCCAACCCAACCCATCCCATGATTCCATGATCTTGAAGGTCCTTTCCAACCCAACCCATCCCATGATTCCATGATCTTGAAGGTCCCTTCCAACCCAAACCATCCCATGATCCCATGATCTTGGAGGTCCCTTCCAACCCAAACCATCCCATGATTCTGTGGTGTGCAGTCTGTGTGTCAGTGTGCCATTGCGTGCTCGGTGTGCACTGGTGTGCAATTTGTGTCAGTGTGCAGTCAGTGCGTGTGGGTGTGCACTCAGTGTGCGGCAGTGTGCAGATCGTAGGCGTCGCTGTGCACTTTGCATGCGTGAGTGTGCCATAAATGTGCCCCACTGTGTGCTCAGTGTGCATTGGTGTGCAGGCAGTGTGTGTTGTGCACTCAGTTTGTGTTGGTGTGCAGGCAGTGTGTGTCATTGTGCTGTCAGTGCACGTCGGTGTGCAGATGCCACGTGTCGGTGCGCACCCAGCGTGCATCAGTGCGCGCTCAGCCCACGTGCAGCTCTGCAGTCCGCACGCGTCTGTGTGTGCGCATGCGCACGCGTGCAGCCTCACAGCGCCGCTGTGCCCGCGGTGCGCTGCAGTGCTCCCCGCCGCCACCAGGGGGCGCTGCCGCGCACCGGGGTTGGGCGGGCTGGGGGCCCGTGGGGGCGCAGCCCCGGCCTGCAGGTTCGGTTCGGAGAGCAGAAAGGGCGCTTGGTCTCGTTGGAGCTCATCCCATTGGCCTCGGCCCAGCGATGCAGTCTGTCCAGATCCCTCTGGAGGGCCTTCCTTCCGTCACGCAGTTTGACATTTCCTCCCAACTTGTTGTCACCTGCAAACTTAACTGAGGGTGCCCTCGGTGCCCTCATCCAGGTCATCAATAAAGATATTGAACAGGAAAAGATTAAAAAATATATATTTCTTTTGAAAGTTAAAGGCTGTTGGAGGAAGGAAGCGACCCCAAAGGACTGCTGGAACAGGCTGCCCAAGGAGGCTGTGGATGCCCCATCCCTGCAGGCATTCAAGGCCAGGCTGGATGTGGCTCTGGGCAGCCTGGGCTGCTGGTTGGCGACCCTGCACACAGCAGGGGGTTGGAACTGATGAGCATTGTGGGCCTTTTCAACCCAGGCCATTCTAGGATTCTATGATTCTATGACCATCACGATTCTAGGAGGAGCTACATGACATCGGAGAGCACCAATAAGGCCGTATCTGTTGGGCAGCCATTGGGATTGGATAGGATAACGCTTTGCCCCCAGCAGACGTTCCCCCCTCACTGTTCCAGGCTGGGGGCGGTTCTGGGCACACATCCCATCCCGCTGCTTCGTGCTTGCAGATGGCTCTGGGGTGTCCCTCTGCATCCCGGTACCGCCCCTCCCATGCCAGCTGGAGTCTCCTGCTGCATCGCTTCGCTCCTCTTCCTGACATTATTTTCCATAGGCCGTGTCTGCTCCTTTCCATCTGCAGGCGTATGGTGTGGGTGGGGTGTCGGGGGGAAAGAGGGGGTCTATGTGGTGGAGGATGCTGCTGGGCAGTGTTTGAGGATGGAGCGCCTTCCCCATCATCAACCTGATTGGGTTGGAAGGGACCTTCAAGACCACAGAACCATAGAATGGTTTGGGTTGGAGGGGACCTGTCAGACCACCATTCCAACCCCCTGCTGTAGGCAGGGACACCTCCCACCAGCCCAAGTTTCTCACAGCCCCACCCAGCCTGGCTAGTCCACTCTGAGTCTCCCCTCTTCCAGTTTAAAGCTATTTCCCCTCATCCTGTCCTTGCCTGCCCTTATGAGCAGTCCATCCCCAGCTTTCCTGTTGGCCCCCCCAGGTCTTGGCAGTCCGCTATAAGATCCGGGCTGTGAGCACACTCTGCTGGTTCACGTTGTGTCTTTCACCCACAGACACCCCTAAATCCCTCTCCTCTGGGCTGCCCTCAAGCCATTTTCCATCCAACCTATATCTTTGCTTGTGATTTTCCCCACCCAGATGCAGGACCTTGCACTTGGCCTTGCTGGACTCCATGAGGTTGGAGGGGGGATTGGAACTTGGTGATCCTCAGGGTCCCTTCCAACCCGAGCCATTCTATGATTCTGTGATCTCTCTTCCCATCAGTCTGGGTCCCTTTGGATGCAGCCCCTCCCTTTGCCTCCCTGCCCCACTCCCTGCCCCATGCCATGCCCCGTGCCATGCCCAAAGCCATCCTCTCCTGCTCCCACCAACTGCTCCAGGACTCCTGGACCATCCATCCCACTTTGCCTGGTACTGAGGGCACCTGCAGCACCTGGAGGTGTTTGGCTGCCCTGGCTTGGGACCAGCCTTGTCCCCAGCCATCAGCATGGAGCCATCATGCAAACACTGATGGGGACGTGCCGACCTCCCCAGTGCAGGCAGCCGCATTCCTGGCCTCTCCCTTCCCAGCACACCCAGTGGCACTGACCTCCTCCAGCAGCTGCTGCATCCCAGGGCAGCGGGAGCTGCTCTCAGCATCTTGTTTCTCCATCCCACTCCCAGACCACGGCCTGGCACCCAGCAGGGCTGTGACTGCTGCACGGAGGTGGGGGATGTTTCCTTTACCCCAAGTGCTCCATCAGCCACGTCCCACATCCCCTGTGCTGCCTTTAACAGCTGACAGACCCCGGTCACAGCACGGTCCTGTGGGCAGAGAGCTGGGAGGTGTGGGGCGATGGTTGCCCGAAGGGAACCAAGTGCAGTGCTGTGCTGCAGGAGGTGGCTGAGGGACTGTCTGTGCCTGAGAGGGGGGCTGGGGCTGTGCCCGGTGGGGTGACCCACACAGCTGGGGTGGGAGGCAGCAGAATGAGGGGAGAGGAATGGGGTGAGCAACTGTGGGGGCAGCGGGAGCTGGGCGTGGGGCAACGGGGGAGTGCCCATCCCTGGGGGTGTTCAAAAACGTGGGCATGTGGCACTTGGGGACGTGGTCAGTTGGCACGGTAGGATGGGTTGGGTTGGACTGGGGATCCCAGAGGTCTTTTCCTATCTTTATGGTTCTGTGAAAGGTGCTGAGTCCAGGAAAGGCCCTGCAGGGTTGTTTGCTGAGCTGCACTTGCACGGCTCCTTCCTGCAGCTCCGCTCTCCCCACCTCCTGCAGCAGTGAGAGGATGTGGCAGAGGGTGGACATCCCAGCACAGAGCCATGGGGAGGGCTGTGCAGCCAGTTCCTGTGCTCCCCATCCCGTGCTTTGCTTATTTAATGGCTCTTTGGGTCTTGATGTTTAAATCTCTCTAACGAGCGCTTAACTGCCGCTCAATATTTAGTGCTTCAGTGCTGAACGTGATCATCCCAAGTGTCACAGTGAGTGCTGCTCTGTTGCCCCGGGTGCAGGAGGGGCTCTGCCCTATGGCACACATCTCCATCCCTACTCCTCCCGCAGTACATTGCTGTGGCCGTGGGGCTGTGGGCTGCTCCCTTGGCATCACAGAGCCACGGAGGTCGGAAAAGAGCTGTGAGATCAAAGTGCGAGGTTTGGCACTTGGGTGGGAGGAACCCCAGGCATTGATACAGGCTGGGAGGAGCAGTCCTGGAGAGCAGCCCTGCAGAGAAGGACCTGGGGGTCCTGGGGGATGAAAACTGAACAGGAGCCTGCAGTGTGCTCCTACAGCTAGGAAAGCAAATGGGATCTTGGGCTCCAACAGCACAGGGGTGGCCAGCAGGGACAGGGAGGGGATTGTCCCTCTCTGCTCTGCCCTCGTCAGGCCCCATCTGCAGTGCTGCGTCCAGGTCTGGAGCCCCCAGTACAAGAAAGACAGGGAGCTGTTGGAGAGGGTCCAGAGGAGGCCACAAAGATGATCAGAGGGCTGCAGCACCTCCCCT
>JACDJE010000507.1:365397-398763 GCA_016647715.1 Pavo muticus | reverse complement strand
GCAATGCTGTGCTGTGCCAAACAATGCTGCTCATGCAATGCAATGCTGCTCCTTGCTATACAATGATGCACCATGCCATGCAATGCTGCTCCATGCCATGCAATGCTGCTCGATGTCATGCAATGCTGTGCTGTGCCATGCAATGCTGCTCCATGCCATGCAATGCTGCATCATGCCATGCAATGCTGCCCCATGCCATGCAATGCTGTGCTATGCCAAACAATGCTGCTCATGCAATGCAATGCTGCACCATGCCATGCAATGCTGCCCCATGCCATGCAATGCTGCTCCATGCCACGCAATGCTGTGCTATGCCAAACAATGCTGCTCATGCAATGCAATGCTGCACCATGCAATGCAATGCTGCACCATGCCATGCGATGCTGCTCCATGCCATGCAGTGTGCACCACTCTATGCAATGCTGTGCCATGCCATGCAGTGCTGTGCCATGCAGTTCTGTGCTGTGCCACACAACGCTGAGCTGTGCCATGCAATGCTGCACCATGCCATGCAGTGCATCTCCGTGCTATGCAATGACGCAGCATGCCATGCTATGCTGTTCCATGCCATGCTATGCTGCTTGATGTCATGCAATGCTGCTCCATGCCATGCAATGCTGTGCTGTGCCATGTAATGCTGCTCCATGCTATGCAATGATGCACCATGCCATGCAATGCTGCTCCATGCCATGCAATGCTGTGCTGTGTCATGCAACGCTGCTCCATGCCATGCAGTGCAGCTCCATGCTATGCAATGATGCAGCATGCCATGCCATGCTCTGCTGTGCCATGTAATGCTGCTCCATGCCATGCAATGCTGCTCCATGCTATGCAGTGATGCACCATGCCATGTAATGCTGCTCCATGCCATGCAATGCTGCTCCATGCCATGCAATGCTGTGCTGTGCCATGCAACGCTGCACCGTGCAATGCCATGCCATGCTGTGCCGTGCTGTGCAGTGCAATGCTGCACCATGCCATGCATTGCTGTGCCATGCTGCACTGTGCCACATCGTGCAGTGCTGCGCCGTGCTGTGCAATGCTGTGCTGTGCCATGCTGCACTATGCCATGCAATGCTGTGCCGTGCCATGCTGCTCTGTGCCATGCAATGCTGCCCTGTGCCGTGTTGTGCCGGGCCTCTCAGGGCCACGAAGCAGCTGTGCAGTTCGTGGTGCTTCCTGGCAGCGCTGTGGGGCTGTGCCAGCTGCCTGAGCACAGGCTGCCACGTGCAGGGCAGCTGCAGTGGACTCAGGGTGTGTTTGCAATGAGAGGTGAGCATTTTTCCAAGCTGTTCCTTTCCTGCCTTGTGTGTTCAGCGAAGTTATCCCTGCCTGTCCAAGAGGGCACCCGCGACTCGCATCTGCATGCTGCGGCAGCATCGCTTCTGAACACTTAGCAGCAGATTGCTCCCCGGAAGGCAGCGCTCTGACCGAGACCTGATTTGTCCTTCATGCTCAGCAGCAGAGCAGCAGATCCCAGTGGGAGCAGAGCCCCGGGGAGCTGGGCTGGGCCAAGGCACTCCTCGTGCAGGGCTTTGTTCCTAACCCCAGGGCCAGCCCACGCCTGGGGGACGCAGGGGGGCTACAGCCAAGCCCGGAGTCTGGCTCCGTCCTGCTCGGATTTGCTCTGTATGGCTGCAGCCCGCAGCGCTTCCCTGTGTGCTGCGGGTGCCGAAGCTCTGCCCTGTGCCGCTGGGAGGGGTGGGACGGGGCTGGAGGCGATTAGCCTCAGACAAGCAGATGGAGGCAGCGTTATCCTATTAGCGGGGCTAAGCGGGGCATCCCAGCAGCGCAGGGCTCCGTCGGTGGGTCCCGGGCTCCTCCAGCAGCAAGATGGCTTTCTGGGGTGGCATCCCCCCCGACAGCAGCTCCCGGTAGCGGCTGCACCGGGGCAGCACCGAGTCCCCAGGAGCAGGTCAGGTACAGCCCTCCCAGCCCTGCACCCCGCACCACGCGCCCTGCTGCAGGGCCTGGAGCGTCAGTGGGGGTGTGGGGGGGCAGAACTCCCATGAGTGAGGGGTGCGTTGGTGAGGCTGAGCCAGGGGGCGGTGACGGGACCCTTCCTTTGGTGGCGGTGGTGGCGGTCGGTGCGGCGGCGGTGGGGCGGACCGGGTGCTCTGGGGACTGTGTAACTCGGGGAGGTTTCGGGTTCCTTGCTTCTCACCGCCTCGTGCTGCTCCTGAGATGGAGCTCAGAGGGTGCAGGATGGGATCTGGGGATCTCGGCCAACCCTCGGGTGAACGCGAGCCAGCATCGTGCCCAGCATCGTGCCCAGCATCGTGCCCAAGAAGGCCAGCAGTGTCCCGGCTGGTAGCGGCAGCAGTGCGGGCAGCAGAGCAGGAGGTGGCCGTCCCTGTGTCTGGCAGTGCTGGGGCCGCAGCTCAGCGCTGCGCTCAGCGTTGGCCCCTCAGTGCCAGAGAGACGCTGAGGCCCTGCGGCGTGTCCAGAGAGGGCGGCGGAGCTGTGGGGGTCTGCAGCACAGCGCTGTGGGNGGATGGCCCCCTCTGTAAGGCTTGGGGATGCAGGATGGCCCCTTCTGTAAGGCTTGGGGCTGCAGGATGGCCTCTTCTGTAGAGCTGTAGGGCCTGGAGCTGTGGGATGGCCCCTTCTGTAAGGCTTGGGGATGCAGGATGGCCCTTCTGTAGGGCTTGGGGCTGCAGGATGGCCCCTTTTGTAAGGCTTGGGGCTGCAGGATGGCCTCTTCTGTAGAGCTGTAGGGCCTGGGGATGTGGGATGGCCCCTTCTGTAAGGCTTGGGACTGTGGGATGGCCCCTTCTGTAGAGCTGTAGGGCCTGGAGGTATGGGATGGCCCCCTCTGTAGGGCTTGGGGATGCAGGATGGCCCCTTCTGTAGGGCTTGGAGCTGTGGGATGGCTCCCTCTGTAAGACCTGGAGCTGTGGGATGGCCCTTTCTGCAGGGCTTGGGGCTGTGGGATGGCTCCCTCTGTAGGGCTTGGGGCTGTGGGATGGCCCCTTCTGTAGGGCTTGGGGCTGCAGGATGGCCTCTTCTGTAGAGCTGTAGGGCCTGGAGCTGTGGGATGGCCTCTTCTGTAAGGCTTGGGGCTGCAGGATGGCTCTTCTGTAGGGCTTGGAGCTGCAGGATGGCCCCTTCTGTAGGGCTTGGGGCTGCAGGATGGCTCTTCTGTAGGGCTTGGGGCTGCAGGATGGCCCTTCTGTAGGGCTTGGGGCTGCAGGATGGCCTCTTCTGTAGAGCTGTAGGGCCTGGGGATGTGGGATGGCCTCTTCTGTGGAGCTGGAGGGGACTGCTCAGGGCTGTGAGCTGGAGGCAGCTCATGGCATTGCTCCTTCATGGGGCTGTGGCCGTGGGACACCTCGGCAGGCTGAAAGGGCTCCGTGTGAGCCCAGGCTGCAGGCATCTCTGTGAGCCCCATTGGCCCCATGGCAGCCCTGGGGACATCTCTCCATGCAGATGCATTCCCTCAGCCCCTCCGAGAGAGGAATCTGCAGATGCTCCCCGGCTCCCACCTCTGTCTTAGGGACAGCATCACTTCTGCTCTCACTTGGGATCGCTGTTGTGCTGCTGGGGACCAGCTGCCACGATGGCTGCAGGCCCCGTTACCCTGGAAGGGGAAGCAGCTGGGTGAAAAGGAGCGAAATTTGGGTATCCACAGCAAAAGAGTCAAACTGAGGCCACTGAGCAGGAAGGGCAGAGCAGCCCCGCAGTGCCCCCATTGAGTCCCCTCACCAGCAGCAGACTCCTTGGGGAGCGGGCTGATGCACAAGCAGCAGCCTGAACACATTGCGGATCATCTGCATAATTTATTCCTCTTGTGAAGAGTTTAATTTATCAGGCCCAATAATAAACTCATACATCTTTGCCTGTTATCGGAGCTGGGAGGAGACGCTCGTGCTCTAAGCATTGAATTTATCCCCGGAGCTGCTTCCCGTGCAGCCCGGCGCTGTGACATTATGGGATGCACGCTCACACGGTCAGTGTTGTGCCGGGTCTCCGTCATGGGAGGACAGAGGGATGGGGAGGAGAGGAGCATCCAGACCTGGCTGGCAACTCGCTGAGCTCCAGCCCTCTCTGCCTTCCCTTGTGAGCGGCACCAGCTCATAAGGGGCAGTGTGAGGAGCGTTGCCTTTCTCAGCTCCGGGTTCCACTGCACTTCCCGTTGCCCTCAAGCTGTGAGATGAAAGGAGCAGAAGTGCTGTCTCCTTTCTGGAGGCTGTCCAGGATGGTTCAGCCTTTCATCCGGGCCCCTTTTAATTCTCCTTTCTGAGGTGGCCATCCCTGCTCCTTCTCTTCTTTCAGCAGTTTTCCCACTCTTGCCTTCCATTCCTCAGTCCCCTGGTCTGTAGTTTTTGGGGGAGCCCCGGTGCCCTCCCTGCTCCTGTCCTCTGTGCAGAGCTGTGCCCACTCCCAGACCACTCTTTTGCTCCCAGCACTGCCTGCAGTGGCCGTGGGGGGTCAGAGGAGAAGTGCACGGGGTGCTTGGCTGGTGGGGCTGGGAGCCCTGGGGCTCCCTGAGCTGAACCCCATCCAGGAGCAGCAGCCTCAGCCCTGGGCCTCATGGTGGGCTCAGGGGAAGGCTCCCATACCCCAGGCCACTGCCTGTGCCGGGGTGGTCAGGGTAACCTCCCTCACATGGAAGCCCAGAGGGTGTGGAGTGGGGACGGACACTGGGGCAGTGCCACCCGTGGTGACACAGAGCCCTGCTGTGCAGCTCCAGCCCAGCCCCATTGCACTCAGGGCTGATGCAGTGGGGTAAGCTGGGGGCACGGGCTGCAGGAGAGGCCTTTGGTGGATGGGGAGCTCCTGCTCTGCATCACCTCACAGTGCCTCATTCCCGTGTCCTGATTGCAGCCAGCGAGTCTGCCTGCAGCACTGGCAGTGGTGGGGCAAGGGGGTGGGGGCTGCTCTGTCTCTTTGGGCGATGCTGTGTGCTGCAGTGAGTGATCTGGGGCTGTGTGTGGTGGGCTGTGTGGGTGTCCCACCCCCTGCCCCCCCATGCCCAGGTTGTCCCCTCTCCGTCCCCAAGCTCTGCAAGGCTGGACCTGCCCAAGTTCGTTGTCCCTACGGGCACAGCGGTCCCTGCCCCAGCACTGCCTGTCCCAACCTCGGTGTTCCCAGGGCTCAGGGATGGCAGCAGGACACAAATATGCCTCATGCTGTTTTGTTTGGGTCCGACACAAACAACGGTGGTGGATTTCCTCTGTGTCAGCAGCACAGCTGTCCTGCCAGCCTTCCGCAGGGTGAGGGCAGCAGGGTGGTGACAGCTGTGTCCGGAGCACGGTGCCAGGGCCCCCTGGGACATCAGGGCATCACTTTACAGAGGCACAATAGCAGCTGGGTGAGTTGCAGGGCCCGTGGTGCCTCTGCTGTTGGGTGCTGGAGTGCACCTTGTACAATGTTAAAGCCTGGTGGCACTCACTGTGGTGCACCATGGGCAGAAATGGGATCCTGGCGGCCGCCCCTTCCCCCCCCAGCACCTTACACCGCCGCCACCATCTGCGGCACAACGAGAAATCCCAAGCCATACATTTTTAATCTTCTACAACACAGCAGCCATTTCAGCCACTCACCCAGAAAGGATCTTTAATGAGAAGCGAGGAGAGAGAGCACGCACATTTCCAGCGCGCAGCAGAGCCCAGGCACTATGGAAACACTCTGCTCCCTCCCGGCTGCCTGCCGCTGCTCCGAGTTCAGCCCGGAGAACTTCCCTGCTCTGCTGGAGGTGGGCTCTGCTGCTGCCCGAGCGATGAGCCCACCCCTGGCACTGCTGGGCTGGAGGCTCTGCTCCCAGGCTCAGTGCTGCCGAGAGGTGGGAGAGGCACGTGGGGCCCCTCCGGCTCCCCGCTCTCCTCCTGTGGCTCCTGGGGAGCTGCGCTGCGCTCCTCGCCGTGCTGTGCCATGGGGCTGGCAGTCCCTCGGCCTGCAGGGCATGGGGTGAGCCCCTGGGGCAAGGCATTGCTGTGAGCATCCCCTGCTGGCCTGGGGGTTTGCTCTGGGATGCTCCAGTTCCCAGGTCCAGGACCTATGGGGTCCCCACGTCTCCCTGCCATTCCGGGGAGGGCGTGGGTGTCTCGTGGCTGGGGATTGGTGTGGGGTGCACTGCACTGATGCTGTCCTTGCTGCCTGTTGTCTGCAGGTTGATGAGGAGGGAGTGCTGTGACCCCGTGCCTGTGACAGTTGTTTCAGGTAAGCACCGTACTTTCCTATCCTTCCTGCCTTGGGGAATGCCCCGGGCCTGCCAGCATGGGGGTGAAGATGGTGAAGGCCCTGCAGCCCCTGCCCGGGGGGTGTCCTGTGTGGGGCATTGGGGATGGGGACCTGACCTCTGCTCTGGGACAGCAGCGTGGGGGGCTGAGGGCTGGGAAAGGATGGAATGCGTTGGGCTGAAGGGGACGGGGTGCATTCAGGCAGGCTGTAAACGATGCAGAAGCAGCCATGAGTCAGGAGCAGGACATGCAGATGATGCACCTCGAGGAGGCATCGAGCAGAAAGGGCCTGGGGAGAACGGCTGAGTGGGGCCTGCCTGGCCCATCCCATCAGGGCACAGCACGTCCCATCTGATGGGATCCCCCAGCTCCACCCAGCTGAGATCTGGGATCTCTGGGACAAACCCCGCTGCTCTCAGAGCACAGGAGGCTCCTGGTCACCTCGTTGGTGTTGTGCTTCTTCCAGCCCCAGCTGCTCAGGTGCTGCTGTGTGCTATGGGGCTTCTCCTGCCATGCCCAAAGCTGCCAGAGCCTCTGGAAGCAAAGCAGTGTGTGTGTGGGGGGGGGTGCGAGGAGTGCTGGGAGCAGGATGGGGGCGTGTGCTTCCTCCCAGTGCACTGAATGGATGCGGGCAGGGGAGGGATGCGGCACTGCTTACTGGGTCTGTGGTATGGCCAGAGTGTGGCACAGAGAGAGAATGGGGCAGCTGGAGCTGCACCGGGGATGGAGGGATGTGGGGAAGCACAGGGGATGAGCTGGGGAGCCCATGGCTGGTGGAGCTGTAGGGCCCAGCTGGGGGGATGCAAGAGCGAGGCGTCCTGTGGGAGTGGAAGGCAGCAGGTGGCAAATGTCTGCCCCTGGTCTGGGGCTGATCCCACCCCCTGCTTGGCTGAGGGCCTGATTTCCACCCCGATCTCTGCCCTTCTTTTCCTGCTTGCTCCTCTCAGCAGCCTTCTCCCTCCCGGGGGTCCCGTGGTGCCCAGCCCTGACCCCAGCCCACCCCCCCCGCCCCAGACAGTTCCTGCCCACGGGGGTCTGTTGGGTGCTGGTGCTGTGTGCTGTGTGGTGCTCCCACCTGCTGCTCTGTGCCCCAGTGCAACAAGTGCTGGGCTTGAGGGGAGCCCAGCTTCTGCCCCGTCCCCTGCCGGCCCCATTCTCTGCAGGCTTTTGCCATGTGTGCACCCTTTAAGTCCCACCCCGGGGTGGGGGCAAAAACAGAGGGACCTCCGTGCGTGGACTGACCCCACGGACACCTCTATGGGGTTGAGGCTCAGGAGGAGCCAGAGCCAGGCTTTCAGCCCGCAGCGCATGGCAGGCAATGGGGCGAAGGCATGGAAGCAGGGGCTGGAACAAAGGAAACGTAAAACGCTGAGGAACGAGAATAGCGAGGTGCTTTTATACTGAGCGTGGGTCTGCATTCAGCAGGAGCTTTTCACAGCCTGCAGCTTCCTCCCAGAGCCCCTGCGACGCCTTGCTGCTTCACCTTGTAAATCCTGCTGGTAATTCAGGCTGTGTGTGCAGGGCTGCGTGGGCTGAGCAGCGTGGGCTGTGCTGCGTGTTCCCGTGCAGGGGAGGGCAGCGCTGCGTGGGCTGCGCTCGGCTCTTCCGTGCAGGGGAGTCGCTGTGCTGCGCTGTGCCACGCTGTGCTGTGCCATGCAGCGCTGCTCCGTGCCATGCCATGCTGCTCCATGCCATGCAATGCTGTGCTGTGCCATGTAATGCTGCTCCATGCTATGCAATGATGCACCATGCCATGCAATGCTGCTCCATGCCATGCAATGCTGTGCTGTGTCATGCAACGCTGCTCCATGCCATGCAGTGCAGCTCCATGCTATGCAATGATGCAGCATGCCATGCAATGCTCTGCTGTGCCATGTAATGCTGCTCCATGCCATGCAATGCTGCTCCATGCCATGCAGTGCTGTGCTGTGCCATGCAACGCTGCACTGTGCAATGCCGTGCCATGCTGTGCCGTGCTGTGCAGTGCAATGCTGCACCATGCCATGCATTGCTGTGCCATGCTGCACTGTGCCACATCGTGCAGTGCTGCGCCGTGCCGCGCAATGCTGTGCTGTGCCATGCTGCACTATGCCATGCAATGCTGTGCCGTGCCATGCTGCTCTGTGCCATGCAATGCTGCCCTGTGCCGTGTTGTGCCGGGCCGCTCAGGGCCACGAAGCAGCTGTGCAGTTCGTGGTGCTTCCTGGCAGCGCTGTGGGGCTGTGCCAGCTGCCTGAGCACAGGCTGCCACGTGCAGGGCAGCTGCAGTGGACTCAGGGTGTGTTTGCAATGAGAGGTGAGCATTTTTCCAAGCTGTTCCTTTCCTGCCTTGTGTGTTCAGCGAAGTTATCCCTGCCTGTCCAAGAGGGCACCCGCGACTCGCATCTGCATGCTGCGGCAGCATCGCTTCTGAACACTTAGCAGCAGATTGCTCCCCGGAAGGCAGCGCTCTGACCGAGACCTGATTTGTCCTTCATGCTCAGCAGCAGAGCAGCAGATCCCAGTGGGAGCAGAGCCCCGGGGAGCTGGGCTGGGCCAAGGCACTCCTCGTGCAGGGCTTTGTTCCTAACCCCAGGGCCAGCCCACGCCTGGGGGACGCAGGGGGGCTACAGCCAAGCCCGGAGTCTGGCTCCGTCCTGCTCGGATTTGCTCTGTATGGCTGCAGCCCGCAGCGCTTCCCTGTGTGCTGCGGGTGCCGAAGCTCTGCCCTGTGCCGCTGGGAGGGGTGGGACGGGGCTGGAGGCGATTAGCCTCAGACAAGCAGATGGAGGCAGCGTTATCCTATTAGCGGGGCTAAGCGGGGCATCCCAGCAGCGCAGGGCTCCGTCGGTGGGTCCCGGGCTCCTCCAGCAGCAAGATGGCTTTCTGGGGTGGCATCCCCCCCGACAGCAGCTCCCGGTAGCGGCTGCACCGGGGCAGCACCGAGTCCCCAGGAGCAGGTCAGGTACAGCCCTCCCAGCCCTGCACCCCGCACCACGCGCCCTGCTGCAGGGCCTGGAGCGTCAGTGGGGGTGTGGGGGGGCAGAACTCCCATGAGTGAGGGGTGCGTTGGTGAGGCTGAGCCAGGGGGCGGTGACGGGACCCTTCCTTTGGTGGCGGTGGTGGCGGTCGGTGCGGCGGCGGTGGGGCGGACCGGGTGCTCTGGGGACTGTGTAACTCGGGGAGGTTTCGGGTTCCTTGCTTCTCACCGCCTCGTGCTGCTCCTGAGATGGAGCTCAGAGGGTGCAGGATGGGATCTGGGGATCTCGGCCAACCCTCGGGTGAACGCGAGCCAGCATCGTGCCCAGCATCGTGCCCAGCATCGTGCCCAAGAAGGCCAGCAGTGTCCCGGCTGGTAGCGGCAGCAGTGCGGGCAGCGGAGCAGGAGGTGGCCGTCCCTGTGTCTGGCAGTGCTGGGGCCGCAGCTCAGCGCTGCGCTCAGCGTTGGCCCCTCAGTGCCAGAGAGACGCTGAGGCCCTGCGGCGTGTCCAGAGAGGGCGGCGGAGCTGTGGGGGTCTGCAGCACAGCGCTGTGGGAGCGGCTGGGGGGGGGGATGGGGTGGTGCGGGGCAGAGGGGCTGAGGGAGAGCTCGGCGCTCTGTGCCGCTCCTGAGAGGAGGCTGCGGTGAAGGAGGGGTTGGTCTGTATCCGCAGGGAACGGGGATGGGCCGGGAGGGGATGGGCTGAGGGTGCGCTGGGGAGGGTCAGGTTGGAGATGGGGAAGAAGCTGTGCTCCAAAAAGCGGTCAGCACTGCACAGCTGCCCAGGGCAGCGGGGAGTCCCCATCCCTGGGGGGGTTCAATGAGCACAGGGATGTGGCACTTGGGGACGTGGTCAGTGGGATGGGCTGGGGTTGGATTGGGGATCTCAGAGCTCTTTCCCAATCTCAGTGATTCTGGGATACTTGCAGGAGGTGTGGGGCCATCCTGCGGTCTGTGCAGCCCTATCCCCACGGGGCAGTGCTGGGTACCAGCTGGGTCAGGCTGGGCCGTGGCACCGCCGCACTCCATGGGATGTGGGCTGCACTGCCGTGGGGCTGCGCTGCTCCGCAGGGACACAGAGGTGCATGCTGAGATGCAGTTGGATGTGCAGGAACCTAACGCTCAGCTTTACTTGTCCTTGGGCTGTGCCACCTCCATCGCTGAGTTCGTGCCCAGCTGTGCCCAGCAGTGCTGTGGCAGCGGGAGGCAGCAGCTGGCTGCTCTGACCGTGGTGGCTCTCTTTCCTTCCAGCTGCATCCTTGCATGCATCTGGCCTTGGGGCTGGGCGTGTGGGGCCGGGTCTGGGCTCTGACTTGTAGGGTGGGAGGAGGCTCTTGGCACACAGCTCCGTCCATGCATCCCTATGGGTGCGACCTGCAGTGGGCAGCACCTGGGCATGGGATCCGGGACCCCAGGAGGTGCACAGGGCCCTGCACGTGCTGCTGAGAGCGTGCAGCCGCGGTTACCAAGGTGACTGTGTTAAGTGATGTTCCTATGGCTACGTGGCTACACACCGCTGGTGCTGGAGTTACTGCGTGGGGGTGCAGAGCCCCCTGATGTGGTGTTCCCGAATGAGGCTGCTCTCATGGCAGCCACCCCCCCCCCTCCACCACTTTCCTGGTGCAGGGTGGTTCTTGGAGCTGGGCTGCCCCAGGCACGGGGCTCTGCACACCCAGAGGGCCCAAGGCTGCCCCTGCCCGGCTCCCCATGCATGGCAGGGAATTGGACACTCCTTTGGGATAGGCTCAGTCCCTGCATGGGAAAGGAGCTCTTGGGGCTCCCACCATGGCATCCCCGGAGCCCTTTTGAGCCCTGCCTGCTCCCTTGAGCTGCCCACGTGGCACGGGGAGCCCGCAGGTCCCTGCTGCATCCCGGGGCAGTCGGTCCTGCACGGTATGGCCAATGGCACCGACTCTGAGCATGTGCTGTGCTGTGTAAGGGAAGGGCAGCCAGGGAGGAAGGACTGGGATCCTGATGGGAACTGGGACAGACATAGCGGGGGCTGTAGGGCAGGATTACCCCAACCCTGGAGGTGCTCAAAGCCAGGCTGGAGGGAGCCCTGGGCAGCCTGAGTGGGTGGGGGGCACACAGCCCATAGCAGGGCATGGATTCAGGTGATCAAATGGCTTGAGAGCAGCCCTGAGAAGGATTTGGGGGTGTCAGAGGATGAAAGACACAACATGAGCTGGCAATGTGTGCAGGCAGCCCAGAAGGCCGACCAGATCATGGGCTGCACCAAGAGAAGTGTGAGCAGCAGGTCGGGTCATGCATGGTTCTGGGATTCTATGACCTTTAAGGTCCCTTCCAGCAGAAGCCATTCTGTGATTCTGTGATCTCCTCGGAAGGGGATGAACTTGGGGAGGTGAATCAGAGAGGGCACATCTGGGAGGAGGTTCTCCACTCTGGATGTAACCCAGAGGAGAAGGGATGAGACCAGGATGCTCGCAGCCCCAAACAGCCTGAGCTGCAGCTCCTCTTGTGCCAGACCTGGACCTGCTCAAAGAGGGTTGGGGAAGCAGCCAGAGCACAAGCAGCAGCCCCAGGGATGTGGATCTGTGGCACAAGGCTGGATTTTGGAGGCCATACAGAGATGTGGACAATGGAGGCCATATAGAGATGTGGCCAAAGGGCTTTCTGCCTTTCTGTGGGCTGGTGGCAGGGGACAGCAGGACGGCTGGAAGGGACAACGCCTGGGAGCCACGGTGCCTGCAGCCCCAGGGCTCTGCCAGCAGGATCCCCTGCAAACTGCACTGCAGTGCACTGCGGCCACCTGCACAGCTCTGAGCTGGGGCAGTTCAGGGTTCCCTGCTCCCTGTGCCAAGCACTGGGGCACAGGAGAGCCTGGTGTTGCTGGGCATCACTTGGGCCAGAGGAATGCCAGGCATTGATACAGGCTGGGAGGAGCAGTCCTTGAGAGCAGCCCTGCAGAGAAGGACCTGGGGGTCCTGGAGGATGAAAAACTGAACATGAGGCAGCAGTGTGCTCCTACAGCTCAGAAAGCAAATGGGATCCTGGGCTCCATCAGCAGAGGGGTGGCCAGCAGGGACAGGGAGGGGATTGTCCCTCTCTGCTCTGCCCTCGTCAGGCCCCATCTGCAGTGCTGCGTCCAGGTCTGGAGCCCCCAGTACAAGAAAGACAGGGAGCTGTTGGAGAGGGTCCAGAGGAGGCCACAAAGATGCTCAGAGGGCTGCAGCACCTCCCCTACAAAGACAGGCTGAGGGAGCTTACAACCAGGAGGGGAGTCAGCTCTTGGAAAGGGGAGATAACAGCAGGACAAGGGGAAATGGTTTGGAGATGAAGGAGGGCAGATTGAGGTTGGATGTGAGGGGGAAGTTGTTTAGTGTGAGAGTGGTGAGGTGCTGGAACAGCTGCCCAGAGAGGCTGTGGATGCCCCGTCCATCCCTGGAGGTGTTGAAGGGCAGGTTGGATGGGGCCCTGGGCAGCCTGGGCTGGTCTGAAATGGGGAGGTTGGTGGCCCTGCCTGTGGTGGGGGGTTGGAGCTTCATGATCCTCGAGGTCCCTTCCAACCCGGGCCATTCTGTGACTCTGCATGCTTTCACACAGTGCTGGTGCTGCTCCTCCTGCTGCCCCTGCTTGGGGCCTGCACCACACCGCTGTCACCTTGAGAAGGACAGCACTGGAGCTCCCAAATGCTGCAGGCCGGGCCTTTACCCATCCGCCCATCCCCGGTGACCCAGTAACCCTGGCAGGCAGAGAGAGGGAAAATCTATTGGCAGCAGAATGACCCGTGGAGCCTGGAGGACGCTGCGGCCACCGCAGGCCGATCGATGAGCCATCCCCTCTCCCTCTCCTGTTTCCCCTCTCTCCTCATTTGCTCTGTGCAGCAGTCTGGGGCTGTGAGCTTGCTGCTGTGCTCCCCCCACCCAGCCAGGCACAACGCTTTGCTCAGCCCATCTCTGGCCTACCTCCCTGGGCGAAGGAGGTGCTGAGAGCTCTCCTGGATGTGCTGGGTGCGGGCAGAGAGCAGCCCTGACAGCTGAGGGCTGGAGGGGCTGTGATGGTGCTGAGCTCTGTGCCAGCCCCTCTGATGTGGTGGTGGGGGCCCGGCTGAGCTCGCTGCCCTGCTTTGTATCACAGCATTAGCCACAAATCAAAGAATGGCCTGGGTTGAAAAGGGCCACAATGACCATCCAGTTTCAACCCCCCTGCTCTGTGCAGGGTCGCCAACCACCAGACCAGGCTGCCCAGAGCAACATCCTTGAATGCCTGCAGGGATGGGGCATCCACAGCCTCCTTGGGCAACCTGTTCCAGCGCATCACCACCCTCTGGGTGAAAAACTCTGTGTAAGCTGCCTGCCTGCAAGGCAAGGAGCAAACACCCTGACAGCTGCTGGGACAAAGTGCCCACACAGTGCCTGTCCTGCACCTCGGCACAGGGTGGGCATGGACGCAGCATGGCCCAAAGATGGGGCTGCATCCAGAGCCTGCAGGATCAGGGCAGTTATTGTCCCCCTGTACTCAGCTCTGGTGAGGCCGCACCTCGAGTGCTGTGTCCAGTTTTGGGCCCCTCGCTGTAAGAAAGACATCGAGGCCCTGCAGCGTGTCCAGAGAAGGGCAACAAAGCTGGTGAGGGGTCTGGAGCACAATGAGTCTTATGAGGAGCGGCTGAGGGAGCTGGGATTGTTCAGTCTGGAGAAGAGGAGGCTCAGGGGAGACCTCATTGCTCTCTATAACTGCCTGAAGGGAGGTTGCAGTGAGCTGGGGGTCGGCCTCTTCTCTCGTGTGACAGCGATAGGACTAGAGGGAATGGCTTCAAGCTGCGCCAGGGGAGATTCAGGCTGGATATTAGGAAATACTGCTGCTCTGAAAGAGTGGTCAGGCACTGCAATGGGCTGCCCAGGGAGGTGGTGGAGTCACCGACCCTGGAGGTGTTCAAGGAACGTTTGGATGCTGTGTTGAGGGACGTGGCTTAGCGAGAACCATTGGTGATGGGTGGATGGTTGGACTGGATGATCCTGTGGGTCTTTTCCAACCTTAGTGATTCTGTGATTCTATGATTCTATGGTGCCTGGGTCACCTCTGGAGGATGAGGCAGAGGACGGGGCTGTGCTGGTGCAGGCTGCTCGGCGCTGCCTCTCACACAGCACTGGGACGAGGCCACGGCACACAGCCTGTGAGCACAGCCCTGGCACTGCCCCGGCTCTGGGGGTGGGTGAGCAGCCTGCGTTGGGCTGCGGGAGCCCCGGCAGCCGCACGGCATGCCGTGCTCTCAGCCCCACGCTGGGGTTAAGCAGTGCCATCCCCCTGTCCCCATCCCCCCGTGAAGGCCGAGCCTTCCACAGCGCCCACAGCCATCGACCGCGCTCCAGCTGCAGCTGCAGCCGCCCCTGGTAAATCAGTAACTGGGGTGTGTGTGAGCCAGGCACTGCGTGTCCCATGGGCATCGCCAGCCAAGCGCGAGCGGACGCTCCCCGGTCCTTTGAGGTGAGGGCTGAGTCCCTGCGGCCGCGTGCGGGGGGTCAAGGTGACCCTGGGGTCCCCCCTGGGTCTGGGGGAACATGAGGGTGATGAGGAGCTCGCACAGCACCTGCACACAGCTCTGGGCTTGGTGCTGCTGGGGGAGCCGGGCGGCTGCTGGAGCAGGCACTGGCTGCTGGCTCTGGAGGGGTGAGCATTGCCTGGGGCTCTGAGACTGCAGCATGGGGCTGATGGGGCAGGTTGGGGGGTGAGGGGCCTGTCGCCCCATGCAAGTGGTGGCTGTGCTGTCCTGTCCTGNTGAGCTATCCACCTCCCAGCTGAGCCCCCCACTGCCCATTTGAGCCCCCAACACTCCACTGAGCCCCCCCTACCACTCCACTGAGCCCCCCCTACCACTCCACTGAGCCCCCACCACCCTGCTGAGCAGCCACATCCCAACTGAGCCTCCCACGGTCCCACTGAGCCCCACCACCCACCTCAATGAGCCACCGCTACCCCACTGAGCTGCCCACCACCTCACTGAACCACCACTACCCCACTGAGCAGCCATGTCCCAAACGAGCCTCCCACTTTTCAACTGAGCCCCCCACCACCCAACTGAGCCCCCCACCTCCCATTGGCAGCATGGGACCATGCAGTGCTGCCCGTGGTGAGCCTTGGTGCCATCCTGCAGGGTGGGCTGTGTGCACCTCTGCTGCTGGGGTCCGGATGCTGCAGAGGGGCTGTGTGATGAGGGACCTTGGGTCTGAGCAGGTTGTTTGCAAAAAGGAGTTGTTTTGTCTGCAAGTAAAAGGCCCTTTTTGTAGAGTACATTGTCTGATGCTCTGCTTCCTAAAGGACAAACAGAGATGTGGTGGGGGCTGGAGGAAATATCTACTCCCACATCAGGGAGCATCACTGCTGTGCTGCTGTGTGCTGTGTGCTGTGGTGACTGCGCAGCACAGACCTTGGGTATGAGGGGTGATGCAGCCAGCTGTGGGTGCCACGTGCTGAGCACCCTGGTGCTGGTGTGGGTGCCTTAGGATCACAGTCATGGAATGGTTTGGGTTGGAAAGGACCTTCAGAGGCCATCTGGTCCCAATCCCTGCAGTGAGGAGGGACACCCAGAGCTCCATCAGTGCTCACAGAATCACAGAATGGTTTGGGTTGGAAGGGACCTCGAGGATCATGAAGCTCCCACCCCCCTACTGTATGCAAGGCCACCAACCTCCACATTTCATACCAGCCCAGGCTGCCCAGGGCCCCATCCAACCTGCCCTTCAACACCTCCAGGGATGGACGGGGCATCCACAGCCTCTCTGGGCAGCTGTTCCAGCACCTCACCGCTCTCACACTAAACAACTTCCCCCTGACATCCAACCTCAATCTGCCCTCCCTCAACTCCAAACCATTTCCCCTTGTCCTGCTGTTATCTCCCCTTTCCAAGAGCTGACTCCCCTCCTGTTTGGAGGCTCCCTTTAGGTCCTGGAAGGCTGCACTGAGCTCACCCCGCAGTCTTCTCTTCTCCATGCTGAAGAAGCCCAGCTCCCTCAGCCTGTCTTTGTAGGGGAGGTGCTGCAGCCCCCTGAGCATCTTTGTGGCCTCCTCTGGCCCCTCTCCAACAGCTCCCTGTCTTTCTTGTACTGGGGGCTCCAGACCTGGACGCAGCACTGCAGATGAGGCCTCACAAGGGCAGTGCAGAGAGGGACAATCCCCTCCCTGTCCCTGCTGGCCACCCCTCTGCTGATGGAGCCCAGGATCCCATTTGCTTTCCTAGCTGTAATCATACACTGCTGCCTCATGTTCAGGTTTTCATCCATCAGGACCCCCAGGTCTTTCTCTGCAGGGCTGCTCTCAAGGACTGCTCCTCCCAGCCTGTATACAGCGGCTGCAGTGGGATCAAAGCAGGAGGAGGAGCTGCTGGAGCAGGCTCTGAGCTGCTGGCACACAGCAGCACGGGCACAGCGAGGAGGAGGGGATGAGGAGGGCTCTGCAGATCCTTTCCCATCCATGGGGGTCCCCCTGTCGTCCCTCTGCTCCTCCAGGCACAGCCGCTTTTGGCTGTGGGATGGGGCGGTGGGGGCCCAGGGTAAAACTATCCCAAGCACCTACAAGATTGATGAGCTTATAATCTATTTGTGGAGGAGACACAAACCTGCCCCAGAGGATTTCTTTCTCTTTTTTCCCCCTGAAGTAGCAGTGAGTTGCTGCTCTGCATCACTAAAACACAACTGGAAACAGATTGCCCAGGTCATGCTTTGGGCGTGAGCCCCAGTCTCTGTAGGCAGAATCAATCCTTGGGAAGCACAAAGTGCCTCTGGAGGGCACTGCCCAAACCTGGTTCGTCCCTTAGGGCAGCGGTGGTCCCAGGGCTGTCACACGGGGCAGTGAGGCACCAGCTCTGCACTTCCATTGCAGCGGAAGCAGGGAACTCTCGTTCTGTGGGATCACAGCTCAGCACAGCACATAAAAAATGTATACCCAGAGATAAGAGCCTCCTGCAGACGAGTGGTGCTCAGGAAGAGGCCAAATCTCAGAGCTGGAGCTCATCAAAAGCTCAGAAAATTCAGGAGGAGAGGCAGCATTCAGTGATTGAGGCTCCGTCCTGAGAGCTGCGAGGGCTTTTCTTCTCCACTGAGTGCTGTTGGCTCTTTTTCCTTCATCTTTTAATCCATCTGANGGGGGGGGGGGGGACGACAGCGGTAAGGAGCTCGCAGTGGTGTCCATCTCTCTGCCTCCCTGTTCCCTGGGCACTGTTTGCAGCCCACTCCTGCCTGGTCTGTTGGGGAGTGTGCTGGGTGCTGGGGTCAGCCTGGTGATGGGGCTGGTGTGATACTGGGGTCGGCGTGGTGCTGGGGTCAGTGCTGGGGTCAGCCTGGTGCTGAGATCGGTGTGGTGCTGGGTCGGTGTGGTGCTGGGGTCGGTGTGGTGCTGTGCCGTACCCCCACCTCTCGCTCCCTGCAATCCTGTGCTGCATCCAGGGGTGGTCCCGGGGTGAGGCGAGGCAGCGTGGCTGTCCCAGACCCAGGTCCCCGAGCTGTGAGGGCAGTGGGCTGTGCCATGCAAAGCAGAGCACCTCGGCATGCATGAAGTGGGCTTTCCCATCCCATATCTCACTTCCCTGTCGGTGCCTCTCCAAGAGCTGATGAAACATTTCAGGGCTGGGCTGTGGGAGCCAGAAGAGCCGGAGGAGCCCCTGGGGAGCTCTGATGCTGAGGACGTCGCTCTGTGCGATGGGGATGTGGGGCAGGGCTGCAGACGGGAGCACGGCATGCTGGCATCTCAGCTCTGGGCTCCAGCGTGGCAGCGGGACCAGCCCTGGAGTTTGCAAGTCGAGCTTCCCGGCTCTCTTGGAGTTGTCACCAAGCCTCTTTTAGGTTCCTTTGCAACTCTCCATCGCTTCCTTTGTGCAGCTGAAAGGCTTTGAATTCACCGTTAGTGGGCTCCATTGTTAGGAGCGCATCTCCGCCGCGGGGGTGACCTTGTGTCGGGGAGGGCACTCTCTTCAGGCACTCGGCTGTTTGCGTCCCGATGGCAGCTCAGCGCTTCGGGTTAAACACTCTGAGCAGCCTGCGCCGGTGCGCGGTGCGGGATGAGAGGTGAAGCTGCTCTGCAACCGTGCAGGAGCTGCAGAGTGGCCCCTGGGGGTCTGGAGGGAGAGGAGGGATAGGAGGGACAGAGCGCTGCATGGCGTTCTCCACCTGCAGACAGAGCTGCAGAGAGCAGGTGGGGATGTGGCAGGGGGATGCAGGACGGAAAGCAGAGGGGCTGCGCTGGGTTGGGGGAGGCTGCACAGCTCGGTGACCAAAAGGAGAGCCCTCTTCACGCATTGCAGAAGGAACTGGGGCATTCCCAGCTTCATAACCAAGCAGCAAACCCCTCCGGGTGCTGATTACCGGAGGCTGTGAACGATCCCTTTCTGAAGGGCAGAGGTGGGGGGCCGTGGGCATGAGGCAGCCCTGCGGGGGTTGGGGTGGAGGGGGGCGGCAGAGGGCGGTGCTCAGCGCTGCTCCTGCACGGCGCGGTGTCTGGGACCGCGGAGAGGAGCCGCGCAGCGCCTGCAGCTGTGTGTGCCGCAGGGAGCCCCTCCGGCCTGCACGGCTTGCTGCTCAGCCGGGTGTTCTCCCAGCACCCCACGTTTCCTGTCCCCGTTCCACTCTCTTCCCACGAGCGTTTTGCAAAGCTCTGGATCTCAGAGTGCTGCCGTCTCGCCCAGCAGCTCCTGTGGGGGTGGGCGCTCTGCTGAGACCCCCAAGGCTGAGTGGAGCTGGGGCCTGGCAGCAGGGAGCAGGGCAGTCAGTGCAGGAGCTCGTGCTGCAGCGTGGCCCGTGGGCTGCGTGGCAGTTGGGGAAGCCCCAGAGGTGCCGGATTGCCTGCATCCTGCGGAAGGACGTCCTGCAGTGACGCGTCCTTCCTGCACCGGGGGCTGTGCTGGGGGGGGGTCCTGCCCTGTGTGAGGCTGCGGGGGGCCCCGGGGGGTCCCTGTGCTGAGGGATGGAGCCGCTCGTCCTCCCCCGTGGCTGCAGCGAAGGCTCTGTGGTCCCTCTTCTCAATCTGGATGCTTCAGGATAATATTTTCTGCCTTGTTATCGCCTTTATGCAAATGAGGAAAGAGCTTGAAAAACAGCACACAGAACATCGATTCTTCTGCTAAGCCAAGGGAAACCGAGGAATAAATTTTCCTATTATAAAAGAGAGGGAGGCAAACTTTGCCTGGACTCCCGCCTAGCCAGGGCTGAAGGTGAGAAGGAGGGCTGAGCAGAGGGGTCGTGCCGGGCCCTTTGTGTGGGGTTTGGTGTGAATTCAGTGTGGCAGGAGCACATGTGAGCGACTGCGGGATGCAAACGGCACCAGCAGGGTGAGGTGGGGATGTGGTGGCCTGAGCTGTGGCCAATGAATGCCCCACTGAGCCCCCACCACCCCTCTGAGCCCCCACCATCTGACTGAGCCATCTGCCTCCCAGATAAGCCATCCTCCACCCAACTGAGCCCCCAGTAACCAATTGAGCTGCCCACCACCCTGCTGGGCCACCTCATCCCAACTGAGCTGCCCACCGCCTGTCTGAGCCATCCACCTCCAGCCGAGCCCCCAGCACCCCACTGAGCCTCCCACTTCCCAGCTAAGCCCTCAATAACCAACTGAGCTCACCCAATTGAGCCTCCCAGTTCTCAACTGAGCCCCCACCCCCCAGTTGAGCCACCACCACCCAACTGAGCATTCTACCACCCAGGTGAGCCATCCACTTCCCAGCTGAGCCTCCCACTTCCCAACTAAGCCCCTATGACCCAACTGAGCCCCCACCACCCAACCGAGCCTCCTACCGCCCAACTGAGCTATCCACCTCCCAGCTGAGCCCCCCACTGCCCATTTGAGCCCCCAACACTCCACTGAGCCCCCCCTNCACCACCCTGGTTCCCATCACTCTGGATCCCATCACCCTTCTTCCCACCACCCTGGATCCCACCACCCTGGTTCCCATCATTCTGGATCCCATCACCCTGGGTCCCACTGCCATGGGTGCCACCACCCTGGGTCCCACCACGCTGGGTCCCACCACCCTGGCATGTGGTCAGTGGGCACTGTGGGGGCAGGTTGGGTGATCTGAGAGGTCTTGACCAACTGGCACGATTCCATGATTCAATGATTCTGTAACATCAGGAGTGACGAATAGAGGCTGTAATGAGGGGACAGAAGAGGTGGCGGCAGCAGCACTGCACACCCTCCTTGCAGTGGGTGTTGGGGCGCCCCAATGAGTGGCTCTACGTGGGCTGTCACTTTGGTGCCACGCGTGCCCCACTGCTGAGCAGTGATTTCCTTTGGCAGGAGCATTACTGCTCTGTTCCTGCCACTGCAAAACCTTCCTGAAGGCTGTGATAACTCTCTGTGATGGCTTTTTACCCGTTGTTCCCGTGCTGGGATGAGACTCCTTGGATTCTAATTCCTGAGATTTGGAGTCTTTTTTCAAGATAAGTGATTTTTTTTCCCTTCTTCTTCAGCAGAGAAGTTGATTTAATAAGAGAAAATGAATGTGAATGACTCTGCAAGTCTGAAATGGAGTTTGGGGGGGGGGGATGGCCAATGCATTTTTCCGATCACTCGCATCTGAAACATTATTGGGAGCTAATGAGGATCCAGAAGATTTGAGGGGAGGTGAAGGCAGAATATTACTGACAGCGACCATCTGGAGCGTTTAATTTCTCCCCCTGGTGAAATAACGAGGCAGGAAAAAAAAGAAAGAAGAAGAAAAAGGGGAAAGAAAATCATTGAGCAGCAATGATGGAGCGGAGCAGACGTGGCGCCGCCGATGTCCCTCTGCAGCCACGCAGCACAGCCCTCCCCCGTCTCAGCTCCGGCCTTCCTTCCTTGTAGAAGCAGGACTTCCTGCTGCTCCTCAGCTTCTTTTGGGTTGGAAGAGCCCTCTAAGATTGCTGAGGTTGGGAAAGAGCTCTGGGATCCCCATTCCAACCCCAGCCCATCCCACTGAGCACGTCCCCAAGTGCCGCATCCCTGTGGTCATTGAGCACCCCCAGGGATGGGGACTCCCCGCTGCCCTGGGCAGCTGTGCAGTGCTGACGGCTCTTTGGAGCACAGCTTGTTCCCCATCTCCAACCTGACCCTCCCCGTTGCACCATCAGCCCATCCCCTCTCACCCCGTTGCTCCTCCCTGGGAGCAGAGGCCGACCCTCCATGCAGAGCTGCTGGTGCAGCTGTGGGTTTCTCCTCCCGGCCTCCAGCCATTCCTGCACCACGTGCAGCCCCAGCTGCTGACTCCCTGCTCTGCTTCCCCTCTTCCCCCTCTGCCCTTTGTTCCACAGATATTTTTGCCTGCTCCCTTCCTGCCCTCTCGGACTCCATTGTCTCCTGAGCTGCCGGAGGTCTCAGCTGGGCTCGCAGTGACTCACGGCCATTCCATCCGCTTCCTCCCCTCTCCAGCCCCACCTCATCCCCCCGTGTCCCTGACTCACAGCCCGGCCTGTTCTCTACAGCCTTCACTTTCGCCTTTGCTGCTGATGAGCTGCAGCCCTTCAACCCAGAGCCACGACCTCTCAGCCCCGCTGTGCTCTCCAAAGCAGCTTCCATGCGCCCTTACCCAGAGCCCTGCAGACCCTGCATGGAGCGTGGGGACATCCCGTTGCTCCCATCCCCTCTCTCACTGCCCTGCAGGGAGCAATTCCCAGACTCCAGGAGAGGTGCTGTGGCACAGGCAGCCCCACTGGGACATTCTGGGGTTTCTGTGCTGCTGGGCCGGAGCATAAACTCACACCTTAGAGCCGGTTTATATTTGGGGGTGACTGAAACTGATGGCACTTTGTGCTCCCATTTGGGCACACAGACCTGAGCCGTGCTGGGGGTGAGGGCAGCCCGTGCTGCAGGGGAAGCTGCTGAGCCACAGCTCTCCAGCACTGCTGTGAAGGTGTGGGTGGAAGGAGCCCAGAGATGGGCCAGTTGATCCTGAGATGTTCTTGTTCATCACCACCGACCCAGGATCTCAGTTTTGGGGCTGGTGCTGCACTCGTGCTCCAGAACCCCTTGGGCTCCAGCCGTGTTTCAGGGCTCTGGGTCCCTGGGTGCAGCCTCCCCTCTCCATTCCCATCTCTGCTGCTGTGGATGCTTGGAGCCGACGCTGCTCCAGAGTGGAGTGCTGGGGGCCGGGCTGCCCACAGAGCCGGGGCAGGAGGGCTGGAGGAAGCACCATTACTCATTTCCTGGACAGATCCAGGCCGTACTGTAAATCTCTCAGCTCTCAGTGGTTGGGGGGCTATTTCTGTTTGAGGATTGTCATCTAGATTAAAACCTTGAATCCCAGCCAGCCACGGGCCGGACACGGCCCCATACGCAGTCCTGCAGGGCTCAGCCCTCATCCATCTGCTGTTGGCAGGGCAGCCCCTATTCCTGCCCAGGAGTGACGACCTGACTGCAAGGAGCTCTCCCTGGCAGGAGGATGGGCAGAAATAGCAGCCCATGCATGGCGTGGCTGCTTGCATCTGTGCTCCACGTGTGGGAGCTGATGGCAGCTGTGCTGCCAGCAGAGCCCGGAGGTGGCAGCTCCCACTGGGGCAGGTCTGTCTGTCCCCATTGCTGGGTGCTGCTGTGCACTGCTGTCCAAATTTGGGTTTGTGTTGGTTGGTGTGCATGGCCACGTCCCAGCACTGACAGCTTCAGGGAGCTCGCAGTGGGCAGCGCTTGGGATCCCACAGGAGGAACAGTTTGTGGGGCAGGAACCGAGGCTTTCCTGTAACACAAGGCAAAGTGCTGAGCCCTGCTTGTTCTGCTGCTGTCCAGCCTCCTTCATGGGGATCCCCTTCATGGGGGCTGGGCAGGCACTCCAGGCCTGCTGGCTTGGGGGTGGAGAAGGAGCACCTTCGTTGCATATGGGGCATAAACTGTGGGCACGGATGGAGGTGCAGGGATGGAAAGGGGTGCACACGTGGGTGATGGCACGGAGAGAAGGCAGCTTATGGGCGCAGGAGCAGAGCCGGCCCCAGAGGCTGGGATGTGTGCTCTGCCCCCAGCACCGTGCCCGGCCCCAGTGCTCTGGGTCTGGTGCATGCACTGTGCTCGGAGACCCCGGGGTGAGCAGGGCTCTTGGTGTCCCTGTGCCTGCGGTGGGGCTGCCAGCTCCCTCTGCTGGGATGAGGAGGGGTCTCTTCTGAGTGGGAGTCACTGCCACGGGATCGGTGCCCACCTTGGCACCTACACAGGGTGAGGGGTGGGGGTTGCCCCCTTGCTGGGAGGGGGCCATCGGTGGGGGTTCCCAGTGAGGTGGGGCATCCCCAGAATGTCCTTGGGATGGGGATTCCCCTGTGGTGTGGGGGTGGTCCTGCGCAAGACCCTGGGCATGAAGATCCCCACTGGGGGTGTCCCTGTGAGATCCCTGCCGTGGGGCGTGGGGGTGTCCCCACAGCGATTCCTGCACGGTGGGGTCGGGTTCCCCACGGAGAGCCCCGAGATGAGAATCCCTTTGTTGTATAGCGGNGCTGCCCCGTCCTGGTGCAGATGGTGGCTGTGCTGCCCCATGCTGGTGCAGGTGGTGGCTGTGCTGCCCCATGCTGGTGCAGATGGTGGCTGTGCTGCCCCATGCTGGTGCAGGTGGTGGCTGTGCTGCTCTGTCCCCAAAGCAGCTCTCTGGGTGCTGCTCTGGAGGAGCTGGGTGCAACCTCAACCCATTGGTCCTTCCAGCAGCAGCTCTGTCCCAGGGCATGGGGCCCCTTCCCAGTGCTCCTCTCCGTGCCCACCTGGCAGCGATCCCCTTGCAGCACCCTGGGCCTCCCCTTAGTTCTTCTTGCAGTGGTGCTGCCCCCGCCCACACCCCCCATTGCTGCACAAGGAGCTCTGGAGCACCTGGACGGGGTGCAGCTCATGCCCTGCAGTGTGAGGCCATGGGGCAGAGCTGGGGCACACACATCTCCTGCAGACCAGCACCTCCAGGTCCCTGCTGCTGGCATGGCCAGTGCTGCCACTCCTTCCACCTCCCCCAGGAATGCAGCACCTGTGCTGGAGTGCAGCCACCTGCATTCTCCTGTGACCTGCCCTGGTACTGGCTTGCCTGGAGATGTCTGCCTGCCCTCAAAGGAGCTCTGTTTTGCTTCCATGTTGGTTCTTGTGAGCTTTCCCTTGGCCTGGAGACGTTGCTGCTGCTGCTGTGGAGGTGTCAGCTGCTTTTATCCCTGTTTCCTTTCCTCTGCTCCATAGCAGAATGTTTGCAAGACCGCTGCTTGCACCAGAGCCGAGCACTGCTTGTGATGTGCATGGGGGTGGTGTGGGTTTGAAGGCCAGCAGGGCACGAGCCGTGCAGGGCTCTCCTTTGGAGCTCTGCTTTGTGCCCTGCGTGTGGCTCCATGCTGTGCCCAGAGCAGCCCCAGGGCTGCAGCCCCAATCTGGGCAGGGCTCTGCTGTGCAGGAGGACGCTGCATCAGCTGCTCAGCCTGCAGAGTGAAGTTGGAGTGTGGGTCTGATTGCTGCCTGTGATACTCATGCAGACAAAGGAGGGGAGAGGATCTGTGCCGGCCGGCAGATAATGCTGTCACATGGATAGGGGAAACAAGCCGTGAATGTGTGGGCTAGAAATTAGGCCATTGTGCTCCATGATATCAGAGTAGGATCTGAAACAGCTTTCCAGGAAGAGGAAAGAGGATGAGAGGAGGCCCAGAGGACAGAGGTTGTAAAAATGGCTTCAGAATTGGCTCCTGGCTGCAGCAGCCCTGGCCCTGAGGACAGGGAGAGCAGCCCCGTGACCCCATTGTGGAGTTGGGCTTTCACCCCATGCCAGGAGCCCCACGTCCCACTTCCCCCTTCCTGCCCTTCCATGCCCTGGGCTGCTCGTTCTCCTCAAGCCCTTTCCTCATGCACTGCCCTGGATCCCACCGCCGCGGGTCCCACCACCATAGGTCCCATCACCCTGCTTCCCATGGCCCTGGATCCCACCACCCTGGGTCCCACCACCCTGGGTCCCCCCACCCTGGATCCCACCACCATGGGTCCCATCACTCTCGATCCCATCATCATGGATCCCACCACCCTGGGTCCCAACNGAGAGTGGTGAGGTGCTGGAACAGCTGCCCAGAGAGGCTGTGGATGCCCCGTCCATCCCTGGAGGTGTTGAAGGGCAGGTTGGATGGGGCCCTGGGCAGCCTGGGCTGGTCTGAAATGTGGAGGTTGGTGGCCTTGCCTGTGATGAGGGATTGGAGCTTCCTGATCCTCGAGGTCCCTTCCAACTCAAGCCATTCTATGGTTCTATGTAGCCCCCATACCCGTGGGGAGATGGCAGCTTCCTGCAGGCTGTGAGCTGTGTGTGGGGCTGGGATGTGCCCAGCTGTGCTCGGGGCATCGCTCCGCGCCGTGCTGCGGCGGACTGGCCGGGTGCTCATTTGCTATTTAAATCTACACCCACCCACACGGTGCTCTATTTTGATCCTCTCTTGCTGTCACAAAGCGGGGATAAAAAGTACAAAATCAGGTTTGGGTGCTGTAGCTCCTCCATGGTCGTTTTTAAGCAGAGGAATGGAAAGGCCTTTCGTGATCCAGAAGGGACAAGTCCCGCCCTGAAAGGACTGAGGGTTGGCCCTGTGTGTCCTGAGAGCTCGCAGGAGCCTTCGCTGTGGTTTCCCTCAATGGGAAGGCAGTGAGTGGCCATGGGTGGGAGTGTGGCCACAGCCATGCAGTGCCACCAACCCAACCCCAACCCCGCAGTGTCACCACCCCAATCTCAACCATGTGGTGATGCCAGCCCAACCCCAACCACACAGTGCCACCAACCCAACCGCATGTTGCCACCAACCCAACCCCAACCCCACAGTGTCACCACCCCAACCTCAACCATGTGGTGATGCCAACCCAGCCCCAACTACACAGTGCCACCACCCCAACCCCAACCACACAGTGTCACCACCCCAGCCCCAACCATGTGGTGATGCCAACCCAACCCCAACCACACAGTGCCACCAACCCAACCTCAACCACGTAGTGATGCCAACCCAACCTCAACCATGTGGTGATGCCAACTCAACCCCAATCACATGGTGCCACCAACCCAACCCCAAACACATGGTGCCTCCAACCCAACCCCAACCCCACAGTGCCACCAATCCAACCACATGTTGCCATCACACCGGCCCCAACCATGTGGTGCCATCACCCCAACCCCAACCATGCAGTGTCACCACCCCAACCTCAACCATGTGGTGATGCCAGCCCAACCCCAACCACATGGCGCCACCAACCCAACCCCACAGTGCCACCAACCCAACCCCAACCATGTGGTGCCATCACCCCAACCACATGGTGCCATCACCCCAACCCCAACCATGCAGTGTCACCAACCCAACCTCAACCATATGGTGCCACCACCCCAACCCCAACCACACAGTGTCACCACCCCAACCTCAACCATGTGGTGATGCCAACCCAACCCCAACCAGATGGTGCCACCAACCCAACCCCAACCACATGGTGCCACCACCCCAACCCCAACCACACAGTGTCACCAACCCAACCTCAACCATGTGGTGATGCCAGCCCAACCCCAACCACATGTTGCCACCACACCAGCCCCAACCACATGGTGCCACCAACCCAACCTCAACCATGTGGTGCTATCACCCCAACCCCAACCACATGTTGCCATCACACCAACCCCAACCATGCAGTGTCACCAGCCCAACCTCAACCATGTGGAAATGCCAACCCAACACCAACCACATGGTGCCACCTACCCAACCTCACAGTGCCACCAACCCAACCATATGGTGCCACCACCCCAACCCCAACCACACAGTGTCACCACCCCAACCTCAACCATGTGGTGATGCCAGCCCAACTCCAACCACATGGTGCCACCAAACCAACCCCAACCACACAGTGCCACCAACCCAACCTCAATCATGCAGTGCCATCAACCCAACCCCAACCATGCAGTGCCACCAACCCAAACTCAACCACGTGGTGCTGCCAACCCAACCCCAACCACACGGTGCCACCACCCCAACCTCAAGCATGTGGTGATGCTAGCCCAACTCCAACCACATGGTGCCACCAACCCAACCCCAACCACACAGTGTCACCACCCCATCCTCAACCATGTGGTGCCATCATCCCAACCCCAACCACATGTTGCCACCACACCAGCCCCAACTATGCAGTGCCATCACCCCAACCCCAACCATGTGGTGCCACCACCCCAACCTCAACCATGTGGTGTTTCCATCCCAACCCCAACCACATGGTGCCGCCACACCAGCCTCAACAATGTGGTGCCATCACCCCAACCCCACCCCAACCCCAACCACACAGTGCCACCAACCCAACCGCATGTTGCCACCAACCCAACCCCAACCCCACAGTGCCACCAACCCAACCTCAACCATGTGGTGCCGCCAACCCAACCCCAACCACACAGTGTCACCACCCCAACCCCAACCACACAGTGCCACCAACCCAACCTCAACCATGTGGTGCCGCCAACCCAACCCCAACCACACAGTGTCACCACCCCAACCTCAACCATGTGGTGATGCCAACCCAGCCCCAACGACACAGTGCCACCACCCCAACCCCAACCACACAGTGCCACCAACCCAACCTCAACCATGTGGTGATGCCAACCCAGCCCCAACCAGATGGTGCCACCACCCCAACCCCAACCACACAGTGCCACCAACCCAACCTCAACCATGTAGTGATGCCAACCCAACCTCAACCATGTGGTGATGCCAACCCAACCCCAACCACATGGTGCCACCAACCCAACCCCAAACACATGGTGCCACCAACCCAACCCCAAACACATGGTGCCACCAACCCAACCCCAGCCATGCAGTGCCACCAACCCAACCCCAACCCCACAGTGCCACCAATCCAACCACATGTTGCCATCACACCGGCCCCAACCATGTGGTGCCACCAACCCAACCCCAACCACACAGTGTCACCAACCCAACCTCAACCATGTGGTGATGCCAGCCCAACCCCAACCACACAGTGCCACCAACCCAACCCCAACCACATGGTGCCATCACACCAACCCCAACCATGTGGTGCCACCAACCCAACCTCAACCCCGCAGTGCCTCCAACCCAACCTCAATCATGTGGTGATGCCAGCCCAACCCCAACCACATGGTGCCACCACACCAGCCTCAACCATGTGGTGCCATCACCCCAACCCCAACCACAGAGTGCCACCAACCCAACCGCATGTTGCCACCAACCCAACCCCAACCCCACAGTGTCACCACCCCAACTTCAACCATGTAGTGATGCCAACCCAACCCCAACCACATGGTGCCACCAACCCAACCCCAACCACACAGTGTCACCACCCCAACCTCAACCATGTGGTGCCATCACCCCAACCCCAACCACACATTGCCACCACACCAGCCCCAACTATGCAGTGCCATCACCCCAACCCCAACTATGTGGTGATGCCAGCCCAACCCGAACCACACGGTGCCACCAACCCAACCCCAACCACACAGTGTCACCAACCCAACCCCAACCATGTGGTGATGCCAACCCAACCCCAACCACACGGTGCCACCAACCCAACCCCAACCAAGTGGTGCCTCCATGCCAGCGTCCAGCCATGTAGTGACACCATGCCAACCCCAGCTCCTTGTTTCTGCCCCACACCCCTCATTCCTCTCCCAGTGCCACACAGCTCCTCAGAGTTCCTGTTTATGTGCTCTGTCTCATAAGCAATGCAAACAAGTGGAGGAATAAATCAGCAGAACGTTCATGTTGCAAAGGGAGATTTGGGGGTCGGGAAATGACCTTCTGGATGGCCTAAACCAGTGCTCAAAGCTTTGATCCTTGGCCAGAGCATCTGCTTTCTGCTGTTGTAAAGATCTCTGCATGTCAATAGTTGTATTGGATTTCCAAGCCTTTTATGGGAGAATCAAACCACTTATGCACATGCTTTGAGATGCTTTTTGTTTACAAGCTGCACATTGTTTTTCCATAGGAACCCGGCTTCTCTCAGATCAGATGAATCGTGCTCAGTGAATGAGGCAGCTGTTGGGCTGTTTTTTCATCATTCTTATTCAGTGTGCAGCCCCGTGCTTCGCTCACTGCACTCTGCTGAGCACTGCACCAAACGTGGCACAGTTTAACATCTCTTTGTAGCTGGTTTTCCTGGTGTTTATTTTCCTGACACAAACATGAACGCGTTCTGTTGGCATCCCCTGCCCAGAGCTGTGGCTGCCCCATCCCTGGAGGTGCCCGAGGCCTTGGATGGGCCCTGGGCAGGCTGAGCTGGGGGGCACCCGGCCCACAGCAGGGGGTTGGAACAGAGATCCTTAAGGAGCCCTCCCAGGGGGTGGATTGAAGTCCCTTTTTCTGCACGTTCTTGGTAAATTTGGGGGATTTGGGGCTGTTCACACATTTCCACTGTATCCGGTATTGGGAGCGTAGGGCACTCATGTTGAATTTGTTACTACTAAGAACTATTTTAAGGTGATACACGAACAGATTTTAGTGCCAATTCAAAGCCCACTTCGATTTGAATCAGCAGTAAGAAAAGCTGCTCATCCTCTGTTAAGTATGAAAAATGCCTCTCACTCTTTTCTAAATATTAGGATGACATTAAGAAAACAAATGGAATGTATATTTTCCATGATAACTGCTTAACGAGATGCACGGAGTTATCATAGGATCATAGAACCATAGGATGGCCTGGGTTGCAAAGGCCCACAGCGCTCATCAGTTCCAACCCCCTGCTGTGTGCAGGGTCGCCAACCAGCAGACCGGGCTGCCCACACAGAATCACACAGAATCACAGAATCACAAGGTTGGAAACGACCTGCAAGATCATCAGGTCCAACCGCCTTCCCATTGCTATTAATACCACAAGCACTAAACCAGATCTCGTAGCTCCTCATCCAGGCGCCTCTTGAGCACTGCCAGGGACGGCGACTCCACCACCTCCCTGGGCAGCCATTGCAGTGCCTGACCACCCTCTGAGAGAAAAAGTTTCTCCTCATGTCCAACCTAAACCTCCTCTGGTACAACTTGCGGCCATTTCCTCGGGTCCTGTTTGTTGCCTGGGAGAAGAGGCCAGACCCTTTTTCATCACAACCTCCCTTCAGGAAGTTGTGGAGTGCAGTGAGGTCTGCCCTGAGCCTCCTCTTCTCCAGACTGAACAATCCCAGCTCCCTCAGCTGCTCCTCATAAGATTTGTGCTCCAGACCCCTCCTCAGTTTCGTTGCCCTTCTCTGGACACGCTGCAGGGCCTCGATGTCTTTCTTGCGGTGAGGGGCCCAAAACTGAACCCAGCACTCGAGGTGCGGCCTCACCAGTGCTGAGTACAGGGGATGATCACCTCCCTGCTCCTGCTGCCCACACTATTTCTAATGCAGGCCAGGATGCCATCGGCCCTCTTGGCCACCTGGGCACACTGTCGGCTCACGTTCAGCCGAGCATCAACCAACACCCCCAGGTCCCTTTCCTCTTCACAGTCATCCAGCCACTCAGCCCCAAGCCTGCAGCGCTGCATGGGGTTATTGTGGCCAAAGTGCAGGACCCGACACTTGGCCTTGTTAAACCTCATCCCATTCACCTCAGCCCAGCGATCCAGCTTATCCAGATCCCTCTGCAGGGCCTCCCTACCCTCAGGCAGATCCACACCACCTCCCAACTTGGTGTCATCTGCAAACTTACTCAGGGTACACTCAATCCCTTCATCCAAGTCATCAATAAGGATATTAAACAGGATGGGCCCCAGCACCGACCCCTGGGGGACACCACTTGAAACGGGTTGCCAGCTGGACTTAACTCCATTGACCACCACCCATTGAGCATGGCCCTCCAGCCAGTTCCTTATCCAACGGGGGGTAAAACTGTCCAAGCCATGGGCAGCCAGTTTCCGCAGAAGGATACTGTGAGAGACCATGTCAAAGGCTTTGCTGAAGTCTAGGTAGACTCTACATCGACAGCCTTTCCCTCATCTACCAGTCTGGTCACCCAGAGCCACATCCAGCCTGGCCTTGGATGCCTGCAGGGATGGGGTGCTGGAGCCCATCGTTTACCTCCAGACTTCTGGCAATGTGTGCCCTGGGTGCAGCGCATAAAGCCGCGAGGACGATCTCCAGTACTCTCCAATGGCCCAACCATTCCTTTGTGCATTGCTCAGCAGGGAAGAAGGAGCAGAGCTGCCTCCCACCTCCTCCCACCTGGTGTGCGATCTGCAGATGCAGCGCTGTCAGAGGTGCTTCGTGGTGGAGGCAGAAAGAGATTTCACCTTGATGTCCATGCATCCGAGCTCTAATTTTTGTTATTAACATGCTTGGTCTGTTGTTTTACTCTGACTTCCCGCTGGGCACAGCAGTAAGTGCATTTAACACATAAATGTGAACCCAGTGCCATTCCTTCCCATCAGGTTCCCTTCGGGGTCTCCAAAGCCCTGAGACAGCGATGCTCCTGCTGGTCCCTGCTGGGCCCCAGGGCCAGCGTTGTGTGATAGCAAACAGGGCATCGCTGGGACTTGACAGGAAGCAGAGAGCACCTGGAGGGCAGCCCTTGGGTTTATGCTGTGCTGCTCCCATGCCCACGCTCTGGAATTGTCCCTGCACTTTTTGTTGTGCCGCTGCTTTCTGAGGTGGGAGCTGCGGGGCATGCAGAGCTTCTGGTGGAATGGATGGGGGAAAATGTGGTTGGATGCTGGGAATAATTTCTTCTCCAAAGAGCGGTCAGCACTGCACAGCTGCCCAGGGCAGTGGGGAGTCCCCATCCCTGGGGGTGTTCAATGGCCACAGGGATGTGGCACTTGGGGACGTGGTCAGTGAGCACGGTGGGATGGGTTGGACTGAGGGATCTCAGAGCTCTTTCCCAGTTGTCATGAGTTGTATGAAAACTCAGAGCAGGCAAGGGCATAAAGGATGCAGCAGGTCCAGGCAAAGGCATAAAGGATGCAGCAGGTCCAGGCAAAGGCATAAAGGATGCAGCAGGTCCAGGCAAAGGCATGAAGGATGCAGCAGGTCCAAGCAAAGACATAAAGGATGCAGCAGGTCCAAGCAAAGGCATAAAGGATGCAGCAGGTCCAAGCAAAGGCATAAAGGATGCAGCAGGTCCATTTTGCTTGTGCTGGGCTGTCAGACCATGCGTTTCTGTGGTCTTCTGGAAGGTTCAGTTGTAGCTCTGTGCCGGGAGCAAATGTTTGCTCACACTCTGTGTGCTCGTCCTGTGCTGAGTGCCCTGCCTGGTCCGGGTGAGGAGCTGGGGAGCTGCACGTGCTTGGACCATTGGCACGAAGGTTGTTTTGGAAAGAAGAAGTGAGGGCAGCCCTCCCCCTCCTTCCTGTGCTCAGAGGGCAAAGGGAACGTAATTGAGCCATAATTCACAGTTACTGGTAAGAAAGCGTGGGACACGGTATGAGCAGCACTACTGGAACTTTATACTGCAGCTATCTCCAGGGGAGATTATTTTCATTAAAATCTGGGTTGATGGAAAATTCAGAGATTAGCTTCATTCGGAATGGATGGTTCTCTGTGGTCCACCCAACAGCACTTCCCTGCTGACCCCCCGCTGTGCTGAGCCCTGCCTGCAGTGCCAGGTGGACACCAGAGTGCTGAGGGTGCCCAGTGCTGATGTGCGTGGGTGCCCAATGCTGATGTGCTGAGGGTGTCCAGTGCTGATGTGCTGAGGGTGCCCAGTGCTGAAGTGCTGAGGGTGCCCAGTGCTGATGTGCTGAGGGTGTCCAGTTCTGATGTGCTGAGGGTGCCCAATCCTGATGTGCTGAGGGTGCCCAGTGCTGAAGTGCTGAGGGTGCCCAGTGCTGAAGTGCTGAGGGTGCCCAGTGCTGATGTGCTGAGGGTTGCCCAGTGCTGATGTGCTGAGAGTGCCCAGTGCTGAAGTGCTGAGAGTGCCCAAAGCTGATGTGCTGAGGGTGTCCAATGCTGAAGTGCTGAGGGTGCCCAATATTGAAGTGCTGAGGGTGCCCAGTGCTGATGTGCTGAGGGTGCCCAGTTCTGATGTGCTGAGGGTACCCAGTTCTGATGTGCTGAGGGTACCCAACGCTGAAGTGCTGAGGGTGCCCAATGCTGATGTGCTGAGGGTGTCCAATCCTGATGTGCTGAGGGTGCCCAGTGCTGAAGTGCTGAGGGTGCCCAATGCTGATGTGCTGAGGGTGCCCAGTGCTGAAGTGCTGAGTGCCCAATGCTGATGTGCTGAGGGTGCCCAATGCTGATGTGCTGAGGGTGCCCAATGATGAAGTGCTGAGGGTGCCCAATCCTGATGTGCTGAGGGTGCCCAGTGCTGAAGTGCTGAGGGTGTCCAATGCTGATGTGCTGAGGGTGCCCAGTGCTGAAGTGCTGAG
>JACDJE010000507.1:278247-353635 GCA_016647715.1 Pavo muticus | reverse complement strand
CAACCCCCTCACCCCCCCCCTGCTGTGGGCTGAGTGCCCCCCAGCTCAGGCTGCCCAGGGCCCCATCCATGGCCTTGGGCTCTTCCAAGGATGGGGCACCCACAGCTCTGGGCAGCAGTGCCATGGCCTCACTGCCCCAAAATCTTTTCCCATTACCTAACCTAAATCTTCTCTCTACAAGCTCTTGCCTTGGTGCCGGCCTTGCCCAGGCCGAGCTGGCAGCTCTCACTGCTGTTTGTTCTTTTCCCCAGGATTGCTGCAGGGCTTTACCAGCAGCTGGGGTGAAATGATGTTTCTTCCCTCTATCTGTGCTTGCTTGCTTGCACAGATTGATTTCGGGGCTGGTGTTCAAGGTGAGCAGAACTGGAGCTGGAGGGGGTGACGTCTCTTCCCCTTTCTGAGATCTAACAGAGGGTGTTTTTCTACACTTCTTTTTTTTTCTCCTCTTGCCCATTATTGCTGGCAAATGTATTTCTAATTTGCTGTCTCACCTGCGGGTCGTTACCAGGCACTGTGTGTGTGGTTGCTTTCCTTTGCTGAGGATGTGTGTGGGGAGTTTTACAAGACAGGATTCATCTTTTGGATCTCACCGCCTGGAGACGTCACATCTTGTAGCGCACATTGTGCCTTAGTTCAGATGCAGTCTTTATTAGCAACACCTTATTTCCTTTCGTACCTTTGTTGTTTGATCGACCCCCAGGTGCCTCTCGGCCTCGTTCCTCCACCGAAGGCCTCGGTGTTATTTGTCACTGTTGCTCTGTTGGCTGAGGGCTGAGGAACCCCTTGATGGCGGCACATCCAGCACAGTTCTGAGAAATTCAAGTCATGCACTGAAGATGCCACGAACCAAAACACCAAATGCTGCTTCTGAAGCGTGCAGTTGCCTCCATTCTCATGATCCGGGAACGTTGCAGTTCCCATCACGGAGAAGTCTTCTCAGCCTGGGGGAAGTCATGCTGTTCCTGACAACACAAGCTCTACTAAAGCAGCTCTGCAGCTGCTTTTGGCAGTCCTGCTGTAGAGCTCTGATTCTCTAAATGCGTCCTGACTTTCACAGGTCATTGGCATCGTTAAAGGCCTGGCTGTTAATTAAACCGCTAACCCAACAAAATCGCCCTCTCCGCTTCTGATTGGCCCTTCCTCGGTGCTGCTTTATTGATAGCAATTTGTGCTTTGTTGTTCCACTGCTTTACAGAATCGACATGTGGGGCCGGCGGCGAGCTGCTGATGTGGGGCTGGGAGGGAGAGGTGCTGGGATGGGGCTGTGGAGCACGTGCTGATATGGGGACGGTGCGGTGGGTACTCCTGGATGCATCTGGGCTTGCAGCCTGCAAATACCTTCATTGTGAAACATCTGGAGCAAAACCATAGAATCATAGACTTTCTCAAATGGGAAGGGACCCACAAGGATCATCAAACCCAACCCCCAGCCCCACACAGCATTACCCAAACCCAAACCCTACAGATGAGAGTGGTGTCCCAGCGCTCCCTGAGCTCGGGGCTGGGCTCACTGCCCTGGGGGGCTCTGCTGGGCCCACCGCCCTCTGGGGCACAGCCTTTACCTGACGCAGCTCCATGCTGACAGATGTTCCAGTCAGCTGGAATGAGGGCGCCTGCTTCAGGCTGGCCTTAATGCCCTGAATTAGGGATGCTTGTAACACTGCAAAATGATCTGTGAAATATTTGGTAACATTTTTTTTCCCTCCTCTTTATTAACATTCATACTTCCCCTGGCCTCTTCTTTTTCCTTCTTAGCGCTCACAGAATCATAGAATGGCCTGGGTTGGAAGGGACCTCAAGGATCATGAAGCTCCAACCCCCCCACTGCATACAGGGCCACCAACCTCCACATTTCAGACCAGCCCAGGCTGCCCAGGGCCCCATCCAACCTGCCCTTCAACACCTCCAGGGATGGACGGGGCATCCACAGCCTCTCTGGGCAGCTGTTCCAGCACCTCACCACTCTCACACTAAAGAGCTTCTCCCTGACATCCAACCTCAATCTGCCCTCCCTCAACTCCAAACCATTTCCCCTTGTCCTGCTGTTATCTCCCCTTTCCAAGAGCTGACTCCCCTCCTGTTTGTAGGCTCCCTTTAGGTCCTGGAAGGCTGCACTGAGCTCACCCCGCAGCCTTCTCTTCTCCAGGCTGAATGATGCTCATCAGTGATGCTGATGACAGCTCTGCACGTTCTCAGGATTTCAGAGGTTTGCTCAGTTATGTCCTTGCTTTAGGTTGCTTTAGACCAGCATGAATGTATGGATGAGATTTTTCACAGTCAGTTTTTTCTTGCTGAGAGGGCTCCCTCGGACACGGAGAAGCTGCAGTGCCCCTGCAGCAGCTGGGCCGTTTTGGAGCACTGTGCATCCCCAGGCTGCAGTTGCGAGGCGATGCTCAGTGCTTCTCTCTTTCTTCTCTGGGTTGGTTTAGAGTCTCTCACAACTCCTGCGCCGCTGTGACCGAAGTAATTGCATGCTGCCTCAGGGTCTTTTTCTGTGGAAAGCGTGGTATAAATTTCCTTATGGACCCAAAGGAACCTGCGGTGTTTAAACGCAGCAGCCTGCAAAACCCGCAGTTGCTGATGGAAGAGAAATGCTGATTTTTGAACGGGGTAAGATCCGGAAGCAAAGCAGTCAATATAAGCCCTCCTAATACGATTTAACTCGCTGTTAACTTCAGCTGATTTGACAGCTCAGCACGGCAGAATTCTTATTGAAAACACGGCGATATTGTAGAAGTTGTCATGTGTGAACCTCGAGGCCGCGGTTGCCTGGGAACCGCCAAGCGTTGGGCTGCTGCTGGGAGGCTGCCAAGGCTCAGATACTGCCGGAATCGATCAGCGGAGGAGTGGTTCACAAATTTATCAATGCTGTCATTACCCTTTTTTAATTAAAAGCTGCCGAGCAGAGGAGCGTGACTCTTCCAGCGCCGGCTCTGCCTGTGGCTGCCTGTCCCTGCTCACCTGGTGCCGGGACACGGCCTTGCGAAGGGCCTGCGGAGGGAGCAGCCCTTTGCTCAGCCTGAGGGGGGGCGGGGGGGTCCCCGGGACCCCCAGTGTGGCAGCCCCACTCCCGACACCTCCACCTGCACCCCTGGAGGGGGGAGGTCCCTCTGCAGCTCTGGGCAGCACCAGGAGAGGGGTCGGTAGCGGAGACGAGGAAACAAAGTGGAGGAACCGCTTGAAGCACTGGGGAGGTTTCACAAGAGAATGGATCAGCGGGTGAGTGCTGGAGCAAATGGATTTACAGGAACAAAGCAGTGGGTAATTACTGGAGGAATTTTGGGTAGCTGAGTAGGTAGCACTAACGTGTGTTTTCTTTTCACTCAAAACAGTTATTAAAGCAGGGAAAAGCGATTAGCGAGAAGGAGGTGTTGACGTTGAAGCTTTCGCTAAGGATGTCTTCAATGTGAAAGTTAACCAACAAATGAGATGTGGTACAGTAGCTATGCTGTTAATCAAAACCAGGACAATTAAACAGTTGGAAAACAATTTCTGATAAGATTTAACCATTGCATTTCCAGAAGTTCACGTCTCCTTGATCTGTTTCCATTCTGTAATAAAAGAGAATGGATGTCAGAGAGAGAACGGAGAGGATTTATTGAGACTTCAGAGGAGCTGGATGGAAACACCTCTGGAATGTCTTTACAAGTTGCCTGGGGACACGAGAAGAGCTGCAGTGACCTGAATGCCTAGCAAAGAGATTGGCTCTGGAAAAGCATGACTCAGTGATGTATTCCTGTCTTCAGAGGAGACTGGCAGGAAGGAAAGTACCTCAAAGTTTGTATCTTTGCTCAGAATGTCAGTGGTTGGAAGAGGACACGTGCTGGAGGGCTGAAGCAAAGGGTGGGCACACAGGGACGTCCACCCAGAGAACTGCCCCAGCCTAAGGCAGCAGTTGGCCCAAGGCCTGGGTGTGTATAGTAGCCCCTTGTTGGTCTCCTTCAAGAAATCATAGTGTATGTTTTGAGTGCTCTTAGTGCTTGCATCAAGGATGAGGAAAAGGGGCTGTGGTGAGGCTGACCAACGGCCAGATCCCTTTGGTTGGAGGGAAGGTGGTGGAGCAAATCCTGATGGAAGCCTCATCCAGGCACATGAAGGTCAGGAGGTGACTGAGAACAGCTATCATGGATTTGCTTAGGGTAAATCATGCCCAACCAACCTGACTGCTTTATCCATTGGGGTGGGTGATGCTTGAAGAGGAGAGCACAGGAAATGTCCACATAGAACTTGAGGAGGTTTTCAGTGTGTTCTCCTCAGAGTGTTCTCCTGTAACATCCTTATTGCAAAATAGGACTGAGATGGTTTAGATGGTTGGAGGGCGAGGTTGGTGGACAGCTGGCTGGACCATCAGGCCTAAATGGTGGCCAATGGCCATACAAATCCCATCTGGTGGCTGCTTAGGAGCTCTTTCCTCAGGAATGGATATGAGAGCTTACACCACGTGGTATCTTCTTACCAGAGCAGCACCAGCCAGTCTAGGAGCAGTCAGCAGGCTGAGGGCCAGGCTGCTCCTCAGAGGGGTCTCCACCAGCTGCAGGAATGGCCTCAAGGGCTGGCAGAGGCGAATCCTGCCCATGGGCTGCAGCAGTGCTGTGGAATGTAATGGGATAGGGCAGGATGGGTGTCTGGACAGCATGTTCCTTGGCAGGATACGCCGAGGGACCCCAGGAGCCCCCTGATCCAGCACTGGGAGTGCCTTTGGCAATGAAGGCTGAGCACACCCTGGGCAGCAATGTCTGGTAGTACCAGCAGGCAAGGGTGGCGATGTCTTCCACCACTCAGCACTAATGAGACCCATACAGATAGTGGGGTCAAGTTGGGCTCACCAGCCCAGGGCAGACATTACTGTAGCCCAGAATGTTCCACAGAGTTCCTGGGTTAGTTGGAGCTGAGGTTCAGGAGACAGGAGGAAAGGCTGAGAGTAGTGTTTGCTCAGACCAGGGAGGAGAAGACAGAAGGAAGACCGTACTGCCGTCTGCAACTGCCTAACAGGGTGAGGAGAGGCAATGGAGGTGGGCTCCTCTGGGAGTGACATGATGGAACAAGAGGACCAAGCTATGGCCTGAGACATCCTCCTCTGCAGCCTTTCTTCATCGCAGGGAAGTGGTCTGGGGCCTCGAGAAGTTAAGAGGTCTCTGTCCTCGGAGGTGCTTGGCTAATGCTGTGCAGCCTTTAGCCGGTCTCCCCTGCTCAGAGCAGGACCAACCTTCCCCAGAGCCCTCCACTGGTGTCAGTCTGTGACTCCCTACTGTGGGGCTCCTTGGTGAACCCGTGCAGGGTTGTACAGAAATACCCATTCTGGGTTCAGAATGGCCAATGACAATGGCAGAAAAACTGTGCCAGTTTGTCGTACTATCCTCCTGAGTTTTGTTTTAAAAGACTTTACTGTTGGGGAGTAGAAGTTAGTGATAGTTAACAGAACTGCTGCAGTCGTAACTAACAAGGTGGGTGTGCAAATGTCCTGGAGTCATAAGTATGAAGAAACAGGATCCACCCACAAAATTAGCCTAGTTGTTGAGACCTGGAGGCAGAACGGTGGTAGGTTAATGTGAAACGAGGGAAGTTGTAACTTGGGAGAAAAAAGTGGTATTGAACTGTAAACTAAGAGATAGTGTTGCAATTAAAGTCAGATCTGGGTAGGGTGCCCTGACTGGGGTAAGCCAAACGACCCGCGATGCACGCAGGGCTGATTTGTGTTTATGACTACACGAGTGGTGGCACCTGGGAGACCAATTTGGAGTCGATTGCCAGAACCCTGCAGCATGCCACTGAGCAGATCAGCATGAGTGTGTCTAATTGAAGATGTCGTATCTGTCTCCTTGTCTTGCAGTGTTTGCATCAATTCCCAAGGAAATAATACCTGTTTCTGTTTTCCGCGCCGCTTTTGGTTTTGTCGCATTCCATCTCAGTGTTCTTTTTCCCACGCTGGGGACTCCTGTCTATTTAGTTGAGCTTCACATGGACACTGCTCCAGGCCATTGGTCGTCCTGCCCTCCCTTATCCACAGCTTTCCCATTCTGGTGTGGCTAGGGCTGCACACACCTCGAGGACGTGGGCGTTCCACGGTGCAGTGGTGCTTTCTGCTGCTTTGGCAGCGCTCCCTGCCTCCTTCTGCAGTCCTTTCCCCTCGTGCTCCTGTTTCAACAAATGCTGTTTTAGGGTGTTAGAGGCTGCATCCCCACCTCACCACTCCTTTCTTTTAATGCTAGCGTGGAGTGAGCTAGAGCTGTGCTCTTCAAAGTAAATAGTGTTCTAATTCATTCAAATGCAGAGTTCTACAGGTAGCTAATTCCAGATCTAGAAAACAAGAAGATGTGAACTGGGGAGAACATGGGGTTTGGCTGTCAGAGTGAGGTGGAGTGGTCAAAGCAAACTGAACCCAAAGGGCCACGTGCTTTAAAGGAAACTGCTAATGCAATGCCTGGAGATAGAAGCAAGCGGACAGTGAGGCAAGGACAGTATTTTGTAGCTGTATGCGACAGCTGGGAGACAGATGCTGGAATGTTGCCTCGGGCTCTGAATTCTGCTCTTTAAGAAGTATATTTAAAATTAAAGAGGATGCTGAAAAGAGCAACAAAAAGGATTTGAGATCTGGAGAAAATGCATTACAGTTTATGAACGTCAATCTCTTCAGCTCACCCTAAACAAGACTGAGAGGTGACTGTTAAACGGAGGCTGGAGCACAGCAAGGAGCTGAGTACTGAACAGCTGTTCAGTATCACAGAGAAAGATATAAAGAGAAGGAATGATTGAAAGTTTAAACAAAGGGAATCAAAGGAGAATTAAGACATCCCTTTTATCGAGGATGATAATGGGTATTTGGCTTGTGAACTTACCCAAGGAGGGAGCATGTTTTCCACTGTGTGTGTGTTTGGGTTTTTTTCCTTCTTTTCTTTTCTAAGACCCAAGTGGGATGGATTTCAGCTCACTATGGGAGTTAATGGCTGACACTCACAGGGTAGTGGTGCATTGCTCAGGCTGGACAATCTGCCAGGCCTTCGTGGCTTTACATTTGCTGAATCAGAGAACACCTTGGCCATGTGCTCCTAAGGCAACTGCAGTGTGCTGTCTTCATTGGTTTCACCCATTGTCCAGCCAAATTTGATTGCTTTCACTCTTTTATACTGAGAAGTTCTTTACCTCTTCTGAATGTGTTTATTAGATGTAGCACTTGGGGACAGGGTTAGTAGGCAGTTAGTGGGCATAGTGGGGATGGGTGGGGTTGGACTTGGTCGTGACCCTTAGAAGTCTTTTCCATCATCTGTGATTTTATGATAAGGGCTTTTCTACAAAACTGCAGTTTCTCTGTGTTGATGCGGAGTGAACAGAAGATCCTATGCACCCTTCTGAAGAAGCAGCTTAACTTTCTGTGGCATTTGCCAGCCTTAAGTCAAGCTAAAGTTTCTCAGATCCTCATTTTCCAACTGCTCGCATATTAGATGGTGGTTGTTGATTGTTTTCTTTTTAGTGTGGTTGTGATGGTACAGTGACATGCTGGAATCAGTTCCGGGTCTCTGAAGGAAATCAGCTCTTTAATCCATGCCAAGCTCTTTGTCTGGGCCTGTGATTGAATCAAGCTGATCCCAAACTTTTTGCATTCCCTTTGCCCCGCGTTTTCTAAATGAAGATTTCAGCAGTTGGTCGAAGCAGGATGGCAATGGTGCTCTTCAGCAACCCTTCCCTTGCAGGTGGCTGATGGGAAAGCTGTTGCAGCTCTGTCTTGCCAGAGCCACTCACTTGGAGTTGATCAGCTGCTGAATCTCTTCAAACATTCATTTCAAGCTGTGTTTGTATCAGAGGCAGCTGCTAGACTGAAAGCAGTGATGGAGGGTCTTTAGGATGGGGGTGGCTGTTGCTGTTAGGAGTTGTAATACAGCTCTTGGATGCTCATGTCTTTTAAAAAGGATTAACTGTGGATGGTTTCCTGGCTCAGGCAAGGGATACAGGAGGATGACACAGCAGTCAACAACGCCCTCTCGGACTGTCTTACAAGCAGCAACTGTTTCGCTGGAAAACCTAGCAAGCCCAAATCCTTTATCTACAGCACGTAACTCTGCAAGAAGGGCTTGTGCACGGCTGCTTTCCTGCTGGGAGCCAAGAGCCTCCCTCCTGCTCATTATCTTGTTTCCTCTTGGTGGGGGCAGCTTCTCCCAGCGTGGTGTTCCAGCACATCAGATGGCAGGGCCAGAGCTTTCCTCAGGAGGTGATCTAAGCCCCAAAATTCTCATTGTTTTGCCAGTATACACAGCTTGTTCTGTAAGCTGGTCCCAGTCTGCCCACCACTGGTACCTGGTGCACGGGAAACTTGTTCTGGCTTCTCCTGGTGGTTGTTGCTCTGCAGGGAGCAAGCTCCTTCCCTGTGTTCCTGCAGGAGAACAGCTGCCAGCAGGACCCTGCAGAGGATTTGTAATCTGCCCCAGGTCACGGGAAGACACCACAGCTGAAACTGCTGCTGAAGGGAAAAGCTTTGTCTTGGTTTCAGCTGGAACCAAGGTGTTTTTTTTTTTTTTTTTTTAATTTAGTTCACAGCGTCTGATATGATGCTATGTTTTAGCTTTGGAAGAAAAGCACTACTGCTAATACATCGTTGTTTCGGTGTTGCTGAGCAGTGCTGCACAGTGCCACAGGCATTTCAGCTCGTTGTGCTGCGCTGCAGTGAGGGACTGAGGGGCAACAAGGAGCTGTATGGAACAGAACCAGCGCTGCTGACTCAAACTGGGCACAGGAATGTCCAATGCAATATGGCATCATGTGAAAAAAGTATAAAACTTCAGCGAGTTTGCCAGGGGGGCACTGCTCAGGGACAGGCTGGGCATTGGTTGGCAGATGGGGAGCAGCTGCGTCGTGCAGTGCTTGTTCTGTAAATAAATATTATATTATCATCATTACTATTATTTTCCTTTTCCATTTTCTGTCTCAGTAAATATTTTTTATCTCAACCCATCAGTTCTACTTTGGGTTTCTCCCCCTCCCCCAGCTTCTCTCCCCCCATCCTGGTGGAACAGGGCAGGGAGTGAATGACCACATGTGGTGCTGCACTGCTGCCAGGTGAATCCATGGCAGGCTTTGACCAGAACAGAGAAAATAAATGTACAATTGGGAAAATCAAGCACAGCCTGTTAAAGAGAGGCAAGGAGGTCCCCTTGGCTTGTTCTGTATCATTCCCATAGTGTGGCTCAGACCCTGCTCCCAGCCTAGGCCCCAGTCCCAGCCTAGGCCCCGCTCCTGGCCTAGGCCCCGCTCCTAGCTTAGACCCCACACCAGGCCCTGGTCCCAGCCAAGACCCTGCTTCTGGTCCAGGCCCCACAGCCAGCCAAGGCCCAACTCCCAGCCCAGGCCCTGCACGAGGCCCCACTCCTGATCTCTTGTGAAGGAGAGGACGAGGAGGTCCCCTGGGCTTGTACTGCACCATTCCCCTGGCATGGCCCAGGCCCCACTCCCATCCCAGACCCCACACCAGGCCCTGCTTCTGGTCCAGGCTCTGCACCAGGCACTGCAGGCCGCTGTCTGCTGCTGTCACCTTTGTCAGCGTTACCTTTCCTGTTTCTGTTTTTTCCTGAACAGATAGGGTGGACAGGCCCGCATGTGATGCATAGGATCTGGGTGTGCTGCCAATTTCAGTGTAACAGCCTCCATTGCTTTGGCTCATGCCTCAGCATGTGCATTTGTGGCCCTGTTGAGGAACCCCATGTCAGAAACCTGTGGCATACCCTCACTTTGGTGTACCATTTTCCTGCTCTGTTGCAGGGCTGAAGTGGTGCCGCATTGCTTTGGGCAGTCTGGCTTATGGCAGCAAGCAGCCATGCTGAAAACACTTGAGAAGTAGGAGAGCCCCACCCCGGGCTGAGCCGCAGCCTCACCCGTGTTCCGTCAGCTCCCTGCTCCCTCTGCATCCCTGAGGTTTTATGGCTTTGTCACCATTGTCATTTTGCATGCAGTTGTTGGGGTTGTGCTCTGATCTCAAAATGGCAACTCCCATTTTCTAAAGGAACTCTTTCACTTTCTATAGATTCCTCTGCTCTGTTGTTTTTTTTGGCTGCTACGTCTTTCTGTGGGGGCCTCTTCGGGGCCGTTTTTCCATTTTTGCCATACATTTGCTCAGAGCTTCTGATGTGATATTATGAAACATGCTACCTGCTGCCTGCAAGCACATCACCTTTTCAGCTGCTGCTTTTAATTTCCTTTCAATTCTCTCTCATTTTTGTGCACTTTGATGAAAAAATTTTGTCTTCTTTGCTGTTAAGGGGTTGTTCTTTATTGTCGTTATTGCGGGGTGGCTCCTGAATAGATCTTGTCTGTCATCCTGTGCACTGCAGAGGATTGAAGCTGGAGCAATGAGCTCTTTCTTCCTCCAGGAAGGAGTCATCCATGCTGTCTAAAAGTTGAGGATCTGCATTGTTTTCTTTCAGGACTTGTTCCAAAGGCTTTGATTGTTATGATCAGCACTTATAATTGTACAGCAAACCAAAGTGAGTGGCTCATGCTGCAGCTGCCTGCAGCCCATGTCCCCAGCTCAGGGTGGACTCTGTGGTGCCCTGTGCACTCAACCTGATCCCTCCTGCTCAGCATCCTGCATAAGAGCAGCGCGGGGCTGCAGAGCTGCCCTCGTGTCCAAGCTTGGTGTTCCCGACCTGATGCGGCTGGGTCGCTGCCTGGCTGAATGCCTGTGTTTAGGCAACTGCTTCCTTCCTGCTCTGCCAAGGTCAGCCAGGTTCTGCTGTGGAAGCTGCCAGGGCTGTCCCCACTGTGATGGTGAGAAGTGATGTGTCCCCATGCAACAGGTCAGAGGAACTCTTGCTGCAGTGTCTCCCCGAGCAAAGTGAGCACAGAGCAGCTGTTTGCTGCGGGTCCATGGAGACTTCAGAGCTGAGGCTGCACAGAGAAATCTCTGCAGCTTGCCAGCAGATACTGGTGGGATTAGTGTTGTCTGTTGGATTGCTCCTGGAATGGCTGTGCTGCATCATGGAGTGCAAAAAGCGTGTTTAGTTGCAGGAATTCTGATGGGTTTCATTCAGTTTAATACGTTTGGTGGTATTTCTAGAAACAGAGCTTTAAGGTGCACTGAAGTAGTGGGATTCTGGCCACATAGGACTGCAGCGTTTTGACCTAACACCTAAGCAGGTGTTTCCTTTTTCCCGATTTCTGACACTGGTGAACAAAAGATGTTGCAGGATGGAAGCTGTTTTCTCTCCTACATATGGAATGTTAATACTCTCCGGAATATGTCTGTGCAGTAAAAACGTTCAGGATCAGATTCAGTGATCTCTGTGCCGGGATGTTCCTTCAACCAAGGCTTGTTCTTATCCACATGTGCAAGTCTGTCATTTATTTTTTTTCCATTAGTCATGCAGTTTCATACTGAAAGGCATCATCTGACAGTGAGGAAGAGTCCTGGAGGCGAAGTAGGAAGGTATAGATGGTGTTTTTTTATTTAGGGTTCCTGAAAGAACGATGCATATTCTGCTTCTCTTCGGCATCTCTCGGGTTTTGGGCTCCTGATGTCTCACACCAGCAAGCAGTCGCCTCCTCATTAGCACCTGCTGTAGGACAAGCAATAGTTGATAAGCACACCAGCACGCTAATGCAGTCAGCGATGAAATAGATAACGCTGACCTCTGCTTGCAGTACAAATGCATGCTGCCAAGTGCGAGTTATCCTTGCCTGAGAAAAATGAGCCGTAACATCAGCTCAGCTGCTGCCTGTGTTGCACAGTGACTTTTCTGGGCACTACGCAGCACAGCACTGGCTCTCTGCTGCCTCCCACCCTGTGCCTCAGCAGGACCATTTGCTTTTCTCTAGGCAAAGCTGTTTAATTTTTCAAAGCTGTGCCTGTTTAATTCACAAAACTGTAGAGATGCTGCTAAGACCTCAGCAAGCCCCAGGTCTCTGGAACTGGAGATCATAGAACTGTGGAATAATTAAGGTCGGAAAAGACCTCTAAGGTCACCAAGTCCAACCCCAACCCATCCCCACCATGCTCACTGACCATGTCCCCAAGTGGTTTAGTGGGCATGGTGGTAATGAGTTGTGGTGAGACGAGGCTGATGGAAGGAGTGAGGATATGCAGTTACCTCTGATGCTTGGGATGAGTGCCAGTCCCCTGGGCAGGGGTGTGTGGGGTGGTGGTGGGAGCTCCGGCCCCGCAGGTCTGTCAGAGCCCATTGGAATGCTGTGTGCGTGGAGGGGTGATGATTGGGCTGTGTTTCTGCTTGGGAAGCAGAGGTGTCTGTGGTCAGGCATCAACTCTTGAAAGCCTCCATGAATAAAACTACAATTATGTAAGCATGTGACTCTGTGCTGGACCTGCCCCTTGGATATTGCGTGCGTCTCCGGTCTCCTGTTTTGATAGTGATCACAGAGTCATGAAGGTTGGAAAAGACCTCTGAGATCACCAAATCCAAGAGCAAAGAAGGGGGAAAACCAAAGTAACCATAACAAGAAGTCAAGGGCCAAAATGCAGACAATGGGACCTGGGAGGGGAAGCTGAAACCGCTGCTGGGGACCTGCTGTTGTGAGCTGAGCTCTGCTGTGCCAGCATGTCCTCTGATTTTAAACATTTGATTCCCTGCCTCTTCCTCCCCCTCTTTTACCACCTGACACTGCAGAGGCGGTGGCGTTCCCCTCTTGTCCCCCTGCTCTCTCTGCCTCCCCGCAGTGCTCAGCAGCTCTCTTTGCCCTCTGTCTCTCCACAGAAGTGTCTGCGGTTGAATCCGGACGTTCCCGTGTGGGCCTCCAAGCAGCGCATTCTGTGCACCCTCAACCACAGCCTGAAGGATGTGCTCAACTACGGGCTCTTCCAGCCAGCCTTCAATGGCAGAGCGGGGAAGTTCCTGGACGAGGAGCGCCTGCTCAGGGAGTACCCCCTGAATCCCGACACTCCCGTCCCCTACCTGGAGGTAGCAGTCTTTTTTAATATATATCTTTATAAATGTATATACGTGTGTGTCTATGCACATCTATAGATATATGAACACACATATATATGTGCGCAAGTACGTAGGAATCACCCCATCCCTTCCTCTGTAGTCTCTAAAAGCGGCACAGAAATGAAGCCCCCTCCCACCCGCCCCTATTTCCTCCCATTTCCCTTCAGGACGAAGTGCAGACATTTCTGTGGGTGTGTGTTTACTCACAGAGGGAAAGCTCAGGTGAATGCCTCTGAGCTCTGGTTTTAGCTGCTCGTGGCTCTGCCTGGTGGAGCTCTGTGATGCTGGCCGTGGCCCTGAGGGTGTGATTCTGCCTCCTGAGCCCGCTGGTCACATCTCCTTCTTATACTGGCAGATAACTGCCGTGGGGGATTGGAGTTAGGGAGGGAAAGCCGTAGGTACAGAGGGAAAAGCACAGGAAGGTCTTTGGAAATGAGGCTGAAGGGGTTGAGTTTGATATTTTTTACTTTAGTTTTACATTTATTTATCGTAGAGTCACAGAATCACAGAATGGCCTGGGTTGCAAAGGACCACAATGCTCATCCGGTTCCAACCCGCTGCTATGTGCAGGGTCGCCAACCAGCAGACCAGGCTGCCCAGAGCCACATCCAGCCTGGCCTTGGATGCCTGCAGGGATGGGGCATCCACAGCCTCCTTGGGCAACCTGTTCCAGTGCCTCACCACCCTCTGGGTGAGGGTTTTTTCTTTCAGTTTAATTCACAGTTACTGTAGAGACTGGAAGGGAACGCTGTGCTTTGACAGCGGTGACCATTCCTGCACAGACCTCAGTCATGTAATGAGCACGGAGGATAAATGCTAGGTTTCATTCTATATTATCTTCCTTTCCAGAACATTAACTGGGACAGAAATGAATGGAATTCCTCAGTCTGCATTCAGTACAGATTTTGGTCTGGGGCTGAGGGGGCTGTGTGTATCATGGGGTGACCAGGAGCAGTTCGTGGGCTCCATTGACTCCCCACCAGCTGTATGGCACTTTGGTTGCCTGCAGGCAGACCTCTGGTTCAGGGATCCTGTGCTATAATTTACCCTCAGAGCCTACTTAGGAAGCATTACACACTTAAGCTGCATGAACTCTTACAACTGCAAACGTGAATGCTGTTATTATAACTAATCCCGACTGATTTGGAAAGAAAATACCTCACAGTTTCTTAGTAAACTAATGTCAAATATGGACTAAAACATTTGCAACACCATGAGGAATGCTTGCAAATAAACCTATGAGGTAGTCAGTTCCTTAATGTTCCTCCCATGGGTTTAGTCCTTTGTTTTGTGTGGTTCAGCATAATGCCCACACTTAATGTCTCAGTGCACGCATCTAAAAGCAGACCTGACGTGGATATTTGTCACGGGTCATTTCAACTCTTCTTAACCTGATAAGAACAGCAGCTGAGCACATGAGAATCACGTTGGAAAACCAAAAGTCTGGAATCCATTTCCAGGGCACCGATCCCATGCTGCTCCCAGTGAGGTTTCCTGAGCCCATAAGATTAATGAGCCCTCAGGGCTGCATGAGGAGGTGACCAGATTGATGTGGGTTTGTACAGAGTGACAGACCATTACGGAGTGACACAGAGGGACTTCAGGCAGTGCTTCCTGCCAGGTGATGCTCGGGGCTCAGGGCTGACAGCTAATGCTGTGCAGAGGCTCTGAGCAGCTGATGGTGTCACGCAGCTCCGCTCTCCTCTGATGCAGTTTTGCCTTGCCCCTGGGTGGCACTGTGTGCTGTCACATCCGAGTGACACAGCCTGCCTTCCCCATCCGACCTGCCCCATCCCTGGCTGTGCAGCTGGGATTGGAGCTGGTTGCACCCTGGAGTGGTGTGGGGTGAAGAGGAGCCCTGGCAGCACCTGCAAGGGGCCAACAGCGGTACATCAGTGGGCCAGGCAGCTTTTAGCTGGGAATGATTGAACAAAGTGGTGTGAGGACAGATCTGCCCAGGATTTCTTGTTTATAATGAGTTCTGGAACCCGAGGGCAGCTGCAGTAGGCTGAAAATGTGGTAATGTATTGCCAGCATTCGAAAGTAACTCCAGCCCAAAGATAACTTGGTGTCAGCTCCAGCTGAAATAATGGGATGCTGGCGACGGATTAAGTTCATAACAGTTCACAATCTCAGAATGCAATTGAAAAAGATCTAATCAAATCCAGCCTCCTTAAGGAGATGATAATTCTGCCCTATGAGGATGGCTGCACGAAGGCAGCAGCCACTGGGGAGGACCTGGTTTTGTTCTCCGTGGTGCTCCCGTTTGGGATCAGTGCTGTAAGGTGTCTGTAGGACACGTGGATAAGTCCGGGTGGGTTTCTTAGGGGCCAATGTCAGACACTCAGTGTGTGTGAGTTGGGCTCGAGGATCCTCGTGGGTCACTTTCAACTTGAGATACTCAACAGTTCTGTCAATTAAAAATCACTGCTGGCAGAGGGCACAGCAGCGTGGCTGCAGTCATTTGGTATGGGACCCATCAAAGCACGTTCCTGAATCAGGCAGGGATGTGGCTGCTTGCAAAGGAGGGGCTCTCATTTCTGAAAACAAAGTTCCCCAAGAAAACTGTCAGTCCAAAAGGCTGGCATGAATTCCCAGTGTGATCATATGGGATCCTGGGGTCCTTTGGTGTGGACCCTGACAAACAGCGGGGTGGTTCCAGGGGTGGTTCGGGTGAGGAGATGGACATCAGAGCAGTGTTTGGTCACAGCCAGTACCTGAAAGGACACTGAGCAGAGCAGAAACCACACAGATTGATACGAAGAGCTGATCAGAGCCTCTTCGCTGAGCAAAGCAATGAACGGGGAGAAAAAAGGTGGAGGAGAGCAGCGGATCCTGTTGTGTTGTGTTCAGGTTTAGGCTGAAGGTCTCAGTGCAGGACTTCACTGGAACTGCTGCAGAGCAAAGCGATGCTGAGTGGGCTTTGTGCATCTCACGTCTGACCTTCTCCCTCTTGCAGTTCCGGTACAAGCGGCGTGTGTACACCCAGCCTTTACTGGATGACAAGCAGTTTGCCAAGCTCCATACCAAGGTAAGGCTGGAGCTGAGCCTGTGAGCTCAGAGCCCTGAGTGCATGCACAGCACCAATGGTCCGTCCTGATGGGCGGCGGTCCCTGAGGGCACCAGGACCCGGGGGGGGTTCAGCCTTCCTCGCTCAGCAGAGCTCAGATCCCTCCTGTGAGCTGCTGGTGTGGCCAAAGGCGGGGTGGTTTTGATGCAGTGTGAGCGGAAGGGCTGCTCTGAGCGGTGCAGTGTGTGTGTTGTGGTGGGCGCTTGGTGGGCACTGCTCCATTGGGGCCAGCTGTGTGCAGGGCAATGCAGGGGAGCACTCAGTGGGTCGGCTGAAGGGCGGCTTTTTTCTGTTCTGTGCCCTGGGTGGGTGATGGTATGCCTGGGAGCACAATGTGCACATTGAGCAGCCTGCTGTCCTCCTGCTCAGGGTCTGCTCCACACCTCCGCACTGTGTGCAGGCATGGCCGTGCCAAGGCTGTAACCACGTGTGGGGGTCAGGACTTTGTGTGGGGCAGAAAGCATTGTTGGGCTGCTGCTCCAGGCATCGTGGGCAGAGAGGGAGGAATGTATGAAGATCAATGGCTGGGGATACCCCTCGGGGCACAGCTGGCAGGCGTGGGGTGATGGGCAGTGGGGGCTGGGGCAGTGGGGGTGATGGGTGCAGTGGGGCTGGGGTGCTGGGGGTGCTGGGTGCTGGGGGTGACAGGCACTGTGGGGCTGGGGATGTGGGGATAACAGGCACTGTGGGGCTGGGGCATTGGGGGTGACAGGTGCTGGGCATGCAGTGGTTGGGTGGATGCTTTCCTGCATTGCTCCTTACCAGCCAGCTGCGGCAGCTCCATCATACCTCTAAGAAACTAAGAGCAAAATGAGTGTGGGGAGGTCTGGGACCAGCAGAGGATTTCAGTTGCCACTGATAATTGCACCCTGCAGCACAGGGCTCGTGGGGATGGCGTTGGTTCCTGGGAGACCAAGGCCAGCAGTGGGCAGGAGGATCAAGGTGGGCAGCATTGGCGTGGCTGTGGGTGGGAGGACACCCTCAGCACCCACCAAATGCAGCCCATTTTCTGGGGGAGCCCATGGGGAAATGGGGCTCAGGGCAGGGAGCTGGGCCGTGGAGGGCTCCTGGGGTGCCCTGTGCAGTGGAGGAAAGTGCCAGGAGGCTCTGGGGTTCTTGTTAAGAAGGCTGTAGGATGCAGAGCTGCACCTGCTGTAGGGCTGCTGCTCGTGTGTGCTCTGCCAGGGAGGCAGGAGGGAGCTGTGAGCTCTGCATGAACATCCACAGCAGCAAGAGCAGAGCTGGGTGGAGCCACAGGCAGAGCACAAGAGGGGAAAAAAACCACTTCGTCCCAAAGGGCTTGACCTACAGCAAAGGTTAAAATCTTCATGGGAAGAAACACGTCCTCCGTCTTCCTCTAGCAGAGCAGCAGAAAGGGGGAATAAAATGCTGGCAGGGCTCAGATCTGACTCACGGAGATGAAAGTCGTGAGGTTTCTGTCTCGTGGCATAAGAATATCCAGGCAGCAGATCTGGAAAGCGCTCGGCATCTCCCTGGCGCCAGGAAATGTGAATCAGTGCTGAGCCCTGCCAGTGGGAGCCGCGCTTCCTACAGGGAGGGCTGAGCCGGGGAGACCCGGCGGCAGCGCTGAGGGCATCCCCAGGGTGTGCAGGAGCCAGAAACGCACTGTATGAAATATTCACTTAATCTCTCTGCTTTCATGTCTGCTTAAAAGAACAAATCTCCTTCGAGTCGTTCCTTGACTTTTAAGCTGTCCCTTGCTACTGAAGGACGGCATCCAAGGGAGATGTGCAGCCCCGCTCCCATCTGCCTCCATCAGGAGGATGCTGATGTTCTCCCGGAGCTGCGGGGCTCCTGGGGCTGGCAGAGCCCCATTCCTCCCCAGTACATGGCTGAGCAAGGGCGGGATTGTTTCCATGTTAACTGGAACGAAGCCTTATCTCCTGGGCATGAAACGCTGTTCTTTTTGTGCTTTTTTTTCTCCCCTTTTTTTTTTCCTGAGATTCAGTAATTAAAAGTGCTGTGAAGAATTAGCTTTGGGTCTAATGGGACGGCGGGACTGCTGCTCAGGCTGCGGGATGTGCAAACTGTTACCATAGGATCATAGGATGGTTGGGTTGGAGGGATGCCCAGCCCCACCCGTGTTATGGGGGCTGCCCAGGGCCCATCCACGGCCTCGGGCACCTCCAGGGATGGGGCACCCACAGCTCTGGGCAGCAATGCCAGCGCCGCATCGCCTCGGGGCGAAGGATTTAGGTCAGATGTGAGGGGGAAATCTGCCCTATTTTCATTTAAAGCCATTCCCCCGCGTCCCATCGCCCTCTGCCCATGTACAAAGCCGCTCTCCTCCTGTTGAGCAGCTCCTGCAGGTCACAGGGAGGTCTCCCCAAAGCGTCTCTTCTCCAGGCTGAAGTCCTGAGGGCAGAGCAGAGGGGTCTCAATCCCCTCTCTGCCCCGCTGTCCCCTTTTCCTGCAGCCCAGGTGCAGTCGGCTGGAGACCTGCACCTAACGAGCTCACCCAAATGAGAGTAAAGCCCCAGTGAGAGGGGATGGTCTCATATTGCAGTGGGGAGGGTCAGGTTGGAGACTGGGAACAAGCTGTGCTCCAGAGAGCGGTCAGCACTGCACAGCTGCCCAGGGCAGTGGGCAGTGGGGAGTCCCCATCCCAATGAGCACAGGGATGTGGCACTTGGGGACGTGGTCATTGTGCACGGTGAGATGGGGTGGGGTTGGACTGGGAGCATCTCAGAGCTCTGTGATTCTGTGTTCTCCAGGAGGAGATGGGCTCCAGTGCAGTGGTGGAGCTGTCTGAGCACAGCCTGGGAGCTCCCGTTATGGTCACGGCACCGTGGAGCTGAATAGTTTGCATTCCTGTCTAAAATATTGTCATAGCCCTGGAAATCTGATTGGAGAGACAAAGGAGCTCGTTAACGCCAGCAGGAAGTGCTGGATGGTGGAAGGGCTCGCAGGGAAGTGCCGTGAGCAGATGAGCAGCTGTGCAGTTAACTCCTGCAGCAAAGTGCCGTGCCTGCAGCCTGGCTGCTGGCATTACCTGAGTCCCACTGTGTTTAGGCTGCAGCTCACGCAGCCTCGGCAGCTCTCAGAGCAGCACACCCGGGTGCTGACCCCGCTCCTTACACTGTCTTCACCTCTGCCCCCTGGTCCTCAGCCCACAGCATCTCTCTGCCTCCCTTGGTCCTGTTAATGCTGGGAGTGCTTCAGGTGGGTTTGGAGAAGCTTCAGAGATGGCATGTAAAGATCCTTTGTGTGTGGAGTGAAATTGATTATGGGATGTTTCTGTGCTGCTGCCTGGGCAAGAGCTTGTAAAGTGACTGTACCAGGGAGGAGGTCAGTGGCATCCTGTAGGCACCATGACCATGTGGCATCTGCCATGCTCTGGATGGCAGGTGGTTTATCTTAATCCTAGCTGCTGTTAGGAGCAGACCAGGCCCTGAGGAAACATTCACCTTGCTTTGATACTGAAATGGCAGGAAGCATCAGCATGCACCTGCTGTGAAGGGGTGTTTGTCTTCCTGTGCTCACAGTGGGTCCCAGCAGCGTCCGGCTCTCCCTGCACTCAGCCCGGGCTGAGCAGCCAGCAGCAGTTAGAAGAATACCTTGTTTATTTTCTTCCATTTCGTTTCAAGCTAGAAGAGCTGGTGAGAAAAGCTTGTTCCTTCACACCAGCTTCTTCTCCATCAGCTTTTTCTGGAGGGTGTTGATTTTTCTTGTGGTTTTGTACCAGCAGAGGATAACGGGCTGCACGCAATGGCTCAGTGGGACGACCAGGGCTGTGCTTCCTCCCCAGGAGCCCTCCTGGCCTTAACCCCCGGCTCTGGGGAATGTGCCTGAGACCAGCTCAGCGGGCAGCTGCTGACACGGGGTGTTTTGGGTACGGGTGCAGAAATGAAGCACAGGGAGCGGTGGTTGGACAGCCAGCCCTACCGGTTCCCAAGCAGTGGGATAAGGGCAGAGCCAGGTTTCTGTTCTTGTCTCTTCTAGCAGGGCTCCTCCTTTGGTGGGTTGGCGGACAGCCTGCAGGAGGTGCAGGTGATGAGCACAGATCCACTGCAGAGGTTGGGACGAGGCTGCAGTCATTGTGAGGTTGGGGTGGGAGGGTCCCACCTGCCCCAACCCCTTGTGCCCGACCTTCACACAGCACTTCCATGCCAAGGGGTTGGGAAATAGAGATGTGAAACGCCCTTTCAATCAGCCAGGGGCGGCCATACTCTAGGCTGGTTTCATTGGATGAGTTATTGCTGAGTCTTGCTTTTTTCTGCATGGAGAAAGCTTCCATCGTGCCAGTCAGGACAGCCATCCCCACACACTGATCTGCAAATCACAGAATCATAGAATCACAAGGTTGGAAAGGACCTACAAGATCCAGTCCAACGTCCTCCCATTACCCTTGCCCTGATCTTCATTAACACACTGCTTCTGCCCATGGGAAGATGCACCGGGAGTTGATAGCTTTACATGCATGCATTTAGGTTTCACTTGTTGCATGTAGGAAATAGGATGCGGTGCCTTTATTGGCTCCTGATGTTTCTTCTAGTATTTGGGTTTGTATCAAACTATTTTTGGGCGGAAACTGGAATTCAATTAAAACTAAAGCAAAGTAACATTTTAAATGGTATCTTTATCACTTCAATAAATGTTCCTCGAGTGTGCTGGGTGCAGGAAAGGAAAAGTAAATCTATCAGTACGTCTTTTGTATTTAAAGCTGACTGATCTTTTAAACAAAGGGGGGATTGGGTTTGTATTAGTGGTTCCCATCACAAACTCTCAAAGGTATTTAAGTGCCAGAAAGTAAGCATCTGGTGAGATTCACAATTGCCTGAGTGGTTTAGGCATTGCTGAGCTCCCCTTGATTTCAGTGGGACTCTGACATTTGCTCTCTCTCTTCGTGTCTGGTCACCTCAATACATTTGAAAACCTGGCCCCGAGTCCTCCGGTTCTTAGAATAATGAGATCTCATTCCTTTCCCACCAGGGTTTTATTCATAGATTGGGGGAGAAAAACAAGCTTCCGTGCTCTCAGCTCTCAAATCTTTCGGCTTTGAGTGAATCAGTCCAAATGAAAAGGAAACCGTTCTGTGTTTCCAGCTAAATTGAAATGAAAAACAATCTGATAGGAAAGCTCTTTTATGCAGCGTAAGTTGAAAAACCAACACGGGAGAATGTAAATACCAGCATTTGCTTCTGTGAAAAGTGGTTATAATGGGCCCAGCATGGGACGTGGCTGTGACATATTTATAGATTCGAGTTGATTTCCAGAGCCAAGGATGGTTTGTTCTGGTTCTGAACGGTGCAGGAGGAGCGTGCTTGAATTCGTGGCTATTGGCAGAAGAGTTGTTCAATCAATATGGTTTTCTAAATGCTTTTCTAAATGCTCATCAATACTGCCTTCATCGTAAGTTGTCATACCCCAAACTCGGGTTTTAGCAGTCGTGTTTTTTAACTGTGGGAAATAGCCTTAGTGGGACTGAAACCTTACTGACACGAAGACAGGAAGGCCAGGATGGAGACATGAAACTATTCGAGAGTGTCCAAATGAGGGCTGCAGAGAAGGGGGAGGGTCTGAGGGGAAAGGGACGTGAGGAGCAGCTGAGGGTTGTTCGGTCCAGAGCAGAGAAGGCTGAGGGAAGGCCTCATGGCGGCCTACAGCTCCTCATGGTGGCCTACAGCTCCTCGTGGTGACCCTACAGCCCCTCATAGCGGCCTACAGCTCCTCATGGCGGCCTACAGCTCCTCACTGCGACCCTACAGCCCCTCATAGTGGCCTACAGCTCCTCATGGCGCCCTACAGCTCCTCATGGCGACCCTGCAGCCCCTCATGGTGGCCCTACAACTCCTCATGGCAGCCCTACACCTTTGCATAGTCCTACAGCTCCTCATGGCAGCCCTACAGCTCCCTCATGGCAGCCCTACAGCCCCTCACATTGGCCCTACAGTTCCTTATGGTGGTCCTACAGCTCCTTGTATCTCTACAGCCACTCATGGCAGCCCTACAGTTCCATTAAGGCAGCTCTACAGCTCCCTCGTGGCTGCCCTACAGCTCCACCCTGGTGGCCCTACAGCTCCCTAATGACTGCTTCACAGCTCCTCGTGACCCCGCAGTTCCTCATGGTAGCCCTACAGCTCCCTCATGGCTGCTCTACAGCTCCTCACGGCCCTACAGCTCCTCATGGCAACCCTACAGCTCCTCATGGCGACCCTGCAGCCCCTCATGGTGGCCCCACAGCTCCTCATGGCAGCCCTACAGCTTTGCATAGTCCTACAGCTCCTCATGGCAGCCCTACAGCTCCCTCATGGCAGCCCTACAGCCCCTCACATTGGCCCTACAGTTCCTTATGGTGGTCCTACAGCTCCTCGTATCTCTACGGATGCACTCATGGCAGCCCTACAGTTCCGTTAAGGCAGCTCTACAGCTCCCTCGTGGCTGCCCTACAGCTCCACCCTGGTGGCCCTACAGCTCCCTAATGGCTGCTTCACAGCTCCTTGTGACCCCACAGTTCCTCATGGTAGCCCTACAGCTCCCTCATGGCTGCTCTACAGCTCCTCATGGCCCTACAGCTCCTCATGGCGACCCTGCAGCCCCTCATGGTGGCCCTACAACTCCTCATGGTGATCCTACAGCCCCTCATGATGGCCCTACAGCTCTTCATGGCAGCCCTACAGCTTTGTGCAGCCCTACAGCTCCTCATGGCAGCCCTACAGCTCCCTCATGGCATCCCTACAGCTCCCTCATGGCACCCTACAGCCCCTCATGTTGGTCCTACAACTCCTTATGGTGATCCTAGAGCTCCTCATGTCTCTACAGCCCCCTCCTGGCAGTCCTACAGCTCCCTCGTGGTGGCCCTACAACTTCTCATGGCCCTACAGTTCCTCATGGCCTTAGAGCTCCTTATGGCCCTACAGCTCCTCATGGTAGCCCTACATATCCCTCACGGTGACCCTACAGCTTTTCATGGCAGCCCTACAGCTCCTTATGTCCGTACAGTCCCCTCATGTTGACCCTACAGCTCCTGGCCCTACAGCTCCCCATGGTGGCCTTGCAGCTCTTCAGTTCTTAACCTCTCTGCTCAGCCCTGTGCTGTGGTCCCGATGCTGGTACTGGTTCCAATGGTGGTTGAACCATTTGGCTGCACTGTGGGGAACAGGTCTCTGTGCCCAGAGCAGCCAGACTGCATGTGCAGTCCCACAGTTGAAGGGCTGCACCCCCCTGTTGGGCTGAGGCTGCTCGGGAGGCACCAGGACTGTCCTGCAGGCTCTGCCCAGGGCTCTGAGCTGGGGGTCCCATGAGGCGTCCCAGTGCTGGAGGCGCCAGGCTGCAATGGCAGCTGTGGGAGAGGCTGTGCAGCACAAGAGGACCTTGATGCGATGGTTTGAGGTGTGCACTGACCAAGACGTCTCAATTAGCAATTTCCCATTCCTTTGCTTAATCTCGTTTCTGTTATTTCTCACCTCTGCCTGTTGGCAGAGTGCTGGAGAGACCTCTGAGGTGTAGCAGAGCGCTTTCCATGGATGTGTGTTTAGAAATGGGGGTCTCTATCTCTCCATGGTCAGGGCAGTGCTGAACTCGAGTGGAACAATGCGTTTCCCCAAGTTTATTCTGGAAAACAACTTAACTGATTTAATTATATCTGTATCTATATCAGCTCAGGCCTCGAGCTGCACGTCTGGGGCACGCAGCCCAGCAGGTGGTAACTGGTGGATGAGAATGGTTTTCTATTTGTTATTTAACTGCTTGCGTCCATTTGCTTTGCTGTGGATTTGATCAGAGGCCGTGGGTAGATGAACTTCCTTTGCTCTTTGTTTGGAAATACAGGATAGTAATTGATTTCCCCCAAAGGGAATTTCCATGCATGGCCCCATTGGAGCCCGTGTGGTGCATGGGGCCGTGATGACGAACATCCACCATGGGAGAATCATATCCTGGAGCCAGGGCTGCCTCCCCCTGCATACTCCTTTTGCTCGTGCACTTTTTCTTCTGTTTCTAGCAAAATGCAGAAGCTATCATTAAAAGTTGACATCGTGCTGACGTGGGCTCAGCTCTGCCAGTACGAATCTGGAGGGATGGGCACTGCAGTTATGGTGTGCGGGGCACTGCCTGTTGGGTTGAGGCTGGTGTTGTCTGTTGAATGGCTGTTGGGAGGAGCACGGAGGATGCGACCCAAAGGTCTGCAAAGCAGAGCTGGAAGCGTGTGTGAAATGAGTGCTTTCAGTCCTGCTGGCCTGCCTGGCAGAGAGGTGATTTCTAGAGCCTGGAAATATATTAAACAATGTATGCATCAAGTGTAGCTATCCAAAAGGGGCCAAAAGAGAAAATCCTCGCAGCCTACAGCCTGGCAGGCAGGCTTCAAGGAGTCCTCTGAGCACTCAGCCCCCTCCGGAGAACAAGATTTGGTCTCTGGCCAAAGACAGAGAATGGCAGCACGAATAAGACTCGATTTTGCATCCTTAGCTGTGACACCATGCAATAACAGCTGGTGTCTGTGAAGTTGGTCTTTCTTCCTGAGCATTTCTAGATAGTTGGCAAAGAGACGATGCACCATCAAAGTGACTTGGTGACCTCAGGAGGTGCAGTGCTGCTGCATGATGCTGTGCCGGTGGCAGTGCTGCTCAGCACCTTCCAAAGCAGTCCCTGCACTGCCTGGTTGGCAAACACTCCAGTGTGTGTCTGGGGATGTGTCCGTGTCACAGGGGTGTGCAACACGTGCCTGCCCTCATGGGGTGTGAGCAGGGGACCGTGATGTGGGCAGGGGGGATGGCTGGCGGCCCCACTGCCTTCCATCCTTCCTTGGGGTGGTTAGCAATGTCAGTGAGGAGTGGGCAGGAAGGGCCTCATCCCACACAGACCTGCAGTGCGCCCTCAAACAGGACATGCGCCCTATAGGGAGTAGGGTTTCAGGGACCTGGGAATGAATATGTGCCCTGGCTCCTCGTGGGTGCTGCCCTGATGTTGTGCTGGTTGCCTTGGGTCTCTGGGGTGGGGATATTCCTCTGGTGGCTTCTTTCCTCGTATCGGGGTGTTAATGCTATGCGTTGTGTGTTTTCCTGGGGTGCCACGGCTGCAGGCAAACCTGAAGAAGTTCATGGAATACGTGCAAATGCTGAACGCCGAGAAGGTCTGCAGGCTGCTGGAGAAAGGACTGGACCCCAACTTCCACGACCCGGATACTGGAGGTGAGATTGGCCTCTCCAGAAAGGGGGGGATGGCAGAGCAGGGCTGGGGGAGAAAAGTATCCAGGGGAGACAGTGGGAATCTGGGCAGTGGTGGGCATAGCGAACGATGGGTTGTCTGAAGGGGAAGGTTTGGAACAGCTGCATGTACGTGAGCTGGATTTCTTAGCAGTGTATTCTTAGGTCTTGGAGGTTTTCAGAACACAAAGTTGCAGAAGGCCATTGGCAGAAGATACTGTGGGGGAGAGAAAGATGCATTGTCTGGGAATGAGACCTTAAATGAGACAGCTGTGGGGCTGTGCATCTTTCAGATGGGATTCTGGGGGGGACGGGGCAGTCTCTGGGACTGGCATGTTGAGGGAACGTGGAGTCTCTTTGTGAAGCAGTCAGAAGGCTGAAGAAATGTTTTGGAGGCCAAGAAAATCAAAGCTTGGCTTCTGGGTTCCTCAGCGTTGTCGTTTAATTTTTCCCCACTTAGGGAGGTCAGGGTTTGGAGCGCTGGCTGGTGGGTTTTCTGCAGGCTTCAAGGGTGCAAGGAGTGAGAATCAAACTCCTGTGTCTTCTCCTTGAGAACAGAGGATGGGAGGATCTGTCCCTGGTCTGGCTGAGGGCTCCCATGATCTCATTCTGAAAGGAGAGCTGCTGGTTTCGTTATTTCTGTTTTCAAGCAGTGTTTTTACGATCATTTAGCACAGAGTTGGACTTCTGCTTGTGAGCAATGGGCACGTTTCCAACTCATGAGCAGGTGCCAATCTGATGATTAATTTTCCGTGTTCCTGGTTCAGCTGGATGGCTCCTCGGGTTGGTTCTGAAGCTCTGGCTGTCTCTGCAGGAGGACTTCTCATGTGCCCAGACAGCTGTTCTGCACTGCAATCAATGGGCACGGCGTGGTGTTGGGCACACTGTTAACCTCTCCAGTCCTCCCTGGCAATGGGGCTGCACCCAGACTGCCCCTTGGGGTGGCTCTTGGCCTCTGCCAGCTCCTGGGCTGGAAAGGTGAAAGCTGACTCAGCCAAACTGACAGAACCACTCAAACTCAGCCAGCAGTGTTTGTTTTGTTTAATTTACTGTTGTAGCCACTCTGTCTGGTCCTGATGGACAACTGCTCCTATGACAAATAAACCATTAGCAGCAGTGATCACTGCCTGCCTTGGAGCATGCCCAAGCAGATCAGCTCTATTTGGTTTTCATTTTTGCCCAAGGCCTTTCAAGCATTTGGAGGGACATTTCCTTAGAAGAAAGCCCTCTGCTCTCCTATAGCTGGCTCAGCTTTATGAAGTGTATCACATTGTGGAGTGCAGTGTGCTCGAGGAGATCACAGAATGGTTTGTTTTGGAGGAGACCTTGAAGCCCATCCAGTTCCAACCCACTGCCACAGGTGGGGACACCTCCCAGCAGGTCAGGCTGCTCAAAGCCCCATCAGTGGATCTGCAGAAGTTCTGGATCTGATGTTATTTCATAGAATCATAGAATCACCAGGATTGGCAAAGCCCTCCAAGATCATCCAGTCCAACCGCCCACCTATCACTGATATTCCCCACTAACCCATGCCCCTCGGTACAACAACATGGAACACAGAAGGTTGGAGGCTTATAGGAACAGGCTCACGTGTACTGAGAAGAATCTGTTAAATATAGAGGGGGAAGAATGAGAAAAACAAAACAAAACAAAAAGAAGCACCTGATCCAAACAGTCAACTGATTGCAGTTCAGAACTGACAGCAAAGCTGGATGTTATGAGCTGCGAAAATGATGCTGGAGCGGAGGGACTCTGGGCAATCCCAGGTATTGATACAGAGTGGGGGAAGATCTCCTTGAGGGCAGCCCTGAGAGAAGGACTTGGGGGTCCTGGTGGGCGAGAAGCTGGACATGAGCCAGCAGTGCCTGCAGCCCGGAAGGCCAGCTGTGTGCTGGGCTGCATTAAAAAGGGGTGGCCAGCAGGGAGAGGGAGGGGATTGTCCCCCTCTGCTCAGCTCCTGTGAGCCCCATCTGCAGTGCTGCGTCCAGGCCTGGGGCCCCCAGCACAGGAAGGACGTGGAGCTGCTGGAGAGGGTCCAGAGGAGGGCACTGAGATGGGCAGAGGGCTGGAGCAGCTCTGCTATGAGGAAAGGTTGAGGGAACTGGGCTTGTTCAGCTTGGAGAAGAGAAGGCTGCGGGGAGACCTCATTGTGGCCTTGCAGTACTTGAAGGGAGCGTCTAAACAGGAGGGGGAACGGCTGTTTGTGAGGGTGGATGGTGATAGGACAAGGGGGAATGTTTTAAAGTGAGACAGGGGAGGTTTAGGTTGGATCTTAGGAGGCAGTTTTTCATGCAGAGGGTGGTGAGGCACTGGAACAGGTTGCCCAAGGAGGCTGTGGATTCCCCATCCCTGCAGGCATTGAAGGCCAGGCTGGATGTGGCTCTGGGCAGCCTGGTCTGTTGGTTGGCGACCCTGCACACAGCAGGGGGTTGGAACCAGATGAGCATTGTGGGCCTTTTCAATCCAGGCCATTCTATGATTCTATGACACCTCACTTTGAGCCCCAGTTCTTGTGCAAAAACACACCACGGTTCCTTGCTTCGCAGTCTGTTTTGTGAGCATGAAAGAATGACCTGGAGCTGCTGCTCAGTATCAGTGGCTTTCTGGAATTTAAGAGCAGATGGAGCTGTTCCTCCACCCAACCTGACCTCCTGCACCCCTGGGGATCCTCGTCACCCTGTGTGTGCACTGAGCACGCTGAACAACGCTGAATTTCCCAGAAAGTCATCAATCCCGATTCTGGGAATAGAGGATCCGTGCTGTTCCTTCGTTATTGGGTTAATCACCCTCACTGTTTAAAATTCGTGTCTTATTTAAATTTGTGTGCTTCAGCTTCCAGCTGTCGTTACACTTTATCTTCTAGATTTAAGGGCACTTTAGTACCTGGTATGTTTTCACATGATTGTATTTATACGTGGTAATCAAATCAACATTTAATCTTCCTTCCCCTAATTAAAGAGAGGCCGAGCTCCTTCAGCCTTCCATATGAAGACATTTTCTCCTGTTTTCCCATCACTTCTGAGGCTCCCACATCACTGCTCCATTTCAGAGAGGTCAGCTGGAAGAATCATAGAATCATAGCATATCCTGAGTTGGAAGGGACCGCAAGGATCATCAAGTCCAACTCCTGTCTCCACATGAGACCAACCAGAAATCAGACCGTATGCCTGAGAGCACTGTCCAAACAACTGCTATTGACCTTTCATGGAAGGCAGACACCAGGCACGCTGCTGTGCAGTGCTCCCCTGCATATCCCTGCTGTGTCCCGTGGCAGTGGCCTCACTGGGGAGGACCTGGATGGCCACATGTTGCTGGAACAGACTCTATGTCACACCATGACCTGTGTCACCCAAAGCACAGCGAACCACAAAAGAGTTCCTTGCTTGGGAGCTTTGCTTTGGTGGGGCTGCTTCTGTTCCCGTTGACCTCCATGTGCATCTGGCTCTGGGTGGAAGCGGTGGGGTGGGAGCGCGCTGCTCCCCGCGGGGCTGCCAGCCCCTCCCCAGGAGCATTTAGCAAAGCTGTGACCACAGGGTGCAGGGCTGTGCATCTCCTCCCCCGTGTGTCACCTTCACTGAGCTCAGATGGATCCCACGGGATTGCCACGGCTTTTGCTTCTGGTTCTGCATTGCCCAGCCCTGATTGCTCTCCGTAATCATCCCAGCTTCGTGTCACCTGCAGGTCTGATCAGAGGTTTGCGTTTACTTCAAGGTAGGTGATGGAGATGGCCAAGTCCAGCACCTTGCAGAGGCCCTCCAGCTCCAACCCCTCTGGTTGCTTCTCCTCGTCTGGATTTCAGTTCATCCAAAGGATGCAGAGCTGACATTTGGTGCCGCCTGTTTTCCACGTCGGATAGGGCTGTGCACGGGCCTCACATCAATGCAGCTGTCTGCATCATTCAGACTGTGAGTCAGAAGGGGTTACGTGTGAGCAGCAGGACCTACTTACTGTAAAGCTTGATTGGTCAATATGAGCGACACAAGTATCCTTCAGTCCCTGGCAGTTAAATTCCACATAGATGTCCCAGCATTTTCCCAGGATCAGTGTTATTTTTCTGGCTTCTTGGTTCATGGTCCATCTTACTCGCCCCTTTTTGTGCCTTGACCCAACGCTGCTACTCTTCTCATCCTTTTGGATGTCCCAGTACTTCAAAATGTATCCAAATTCAACTTCGTTGGCCCCGAAGGATCTTCAGGGGGAAGTTAAGAAGGATGATATACCACGTTTCCTAGAAGTAAACAGCTTCTTCAGGTGCAGGTAGCTTATGTCAGAAACCCCATTTTGGTAATAGAAGGGAAAATAGCATTTCCTCAGCAGCAAAATTAACAATAACCAGTGGTCATTTTGCTTTCTCTATTTATTAGCAATTATACACTGCCTATCAGACGAGTGTGCGGGGCCTGGGGAATCATTTGGTGCTCTCTAATTTAAGCAACAAGACCCCTCTCTGACAGCCCTTTGCCACGCCAAATGTGGCTTTCTTTACTTCTGTGTCATTGGTTCCTGCTCTTGTCCTTTGTTTCCTAACGTTCAGTTCATGCTGGCCACTATTGCGTCGCGTCCTGCCTTTAGAGCTGCTGTTGTAACTGCTGCTGTCCCTTCGCTGCTGACCTGGAAGGGGCGCCCAGCAGTGGTTCTCCTCTTCAATTTATGGAGCCGTATCCCTTCTTCTTCAAGAACTCTCAGTCACCTTTTACTTTCTGATTTTAAGCTTCCCGTGTTTCCTACAATAGATCTAATTTCCCTTGGTTGATTCCCATAGGAGGCATCGGATATTCCCCCGTCTGGCTGGGGCTCCCATCTCCCCATGCTGTGCTGTGCTGATTAAACAGCAGTGAAGTGTTTAGTAGATTTCTATTCATTACATTGAGACCCAGAGAAGCATTCCTGTATGTTGGAGCAAAGCAGCACTCACAGAGAGCGATCAGTTTCCCGTGTCCAGAAAATGAGATGATATCTTATTGCCTGTAGGTTGGGACATTCAGCATCTGCTTTCAAGCTGAATTTGCCCTGGTAGCACGAGTGTTAATTTATACAACAGTGATCAACTCTTAGAGGTTAAGGAGTTTTTTTTCCTTTCGTGGTGCATAACAAAGGCTCACGAAGGACCTTTTGTTACTTCTGACTCTCTTCCACACAAACCTGAGGCCCTGTTCTGAACCACTGGCGGCCATATAACAGATGATGGGATTTTAAAGTGAACTCTTTCTCTGGGCCTCCTTGCCCACTCAATACGTTCCCATTCTCATAGCAATCAGGCATTCTTCCTATTCTGAAATGGTGTAATTGTCTGTAAGTTTCAGTAGTGACAATGATGTCAAACTTCTTATTACCGCTAAAGCAGTCCACATCCTTTTTCCTGTTATCCAGTCTCCTCGTACTTCTAAAGGAACAAAGAGGAAGAAAAATCTTCCTCTCATTCTTTATCAAATGGGCTTAATTACTTCTGACATGGTGCATTTGTGCAGCGTTTCCCTCTTTGGAATTGTTTCTCTAGCGTTCTTGATTTAATGCCTTTCTAATTGTTCTACTTAAGTCTCAGCCAGGATCATTATCTCCCCTCTCTGTGAAGTGCAGGTTGTTGACTGTGAAAATCCCCCGGCACGGTCCAGTGTTCCCTGAACCCAGCCTTCTCAGCCTTGCTCCCATCCTGTGGCCGGTGATTCCCTTCCAGCATTTTCTGCACGATGCCTTCTCCTGCTTGTGGGTCTCTGGGATGAACTTCTCTATCCGTCAGCTCTCCAGCAATGTCCTCGTGTCCCATTACCATCAAATCCCTGCTCTTTAATATCACAAACTCATCCCACACCAAAGGACAACGGTGGGCTGTCCTCCCCTTCTCTGCTGAGGTGTAACACAGACACGCGTGGCTCCGTGCAGAGGCGCAGTGTGGTCTGGGCTCTGGTTCCTCTTCCAGCTGATGGCGAAGGGCATGTGGCCCCACTCAGCCACTTCCAATCCACGCCTTCCGTTGGTCACCGAATCACATTTATTGTTCAGGACTGCTCCTTTCCCTTTGTGGGAGGGAAAGCGGAGTGCATCCAGCTCAACGTGGCGATTCTTACTCATACAGTTGGAAAAGATCCATGCCTGAGAAGAGGGAACCGTATCCCGCTGAAACTCCTGTTTGGCAGTCCTGCTTCCCTCCTAAGGAGTCTTCACAACTGACTTATTGACTAAACTGGAGTTTCCGAAGCTTCTGGATGAAAGATGGAGAGGATGCAGGGACCCCCGAGGCAGCGTGAGCGCAGCACTATGGGTTATGTGGCCCCATGACCGTATCAGCAGGCAGTCGTGTTGTGTTGGTGTGGTTTGGTTTGGTACCCCGTATGTGTAGGGTCTTGATAGAATAGAATGGTCCAGGGGGAAGGGACCCACAAAGACCACCAATTCCAACTGCCTGACTGCTTCAGTGCTATACCAATAGTTAAAGCATTTCACTGGGGGCATTGTCCAAATGCCTCCTGAACTCTTCTGACATCACCCACCTCTCTGGGATGCATGTTGCAGTTTCTGACCACCCTCATGGTCGGTGAATGTTTCCAAATGCCAGATCTGAGCCTCCCCAGGCTCGGCGTTGTGTCGTTCCCACCCATCCTACCATTGGCTGCCAGGAGATCAGCACGCCCTTCTCCATTTCCCCTCCTTGGGGACCCTGCTGTTTGATTGGTGCCTTGCCGGTCTCTGGACAAAGTGGACCTGAGCAACATGCTTTTAGGCCAAGATGCTGTGGCCCTGGTGTAGGAATCCTCCCAAAAGCTGGGGACCTTGTCCTTGTGACCAGAGCCTTCTCTCTGCTGGAAGTGGTAATTCCCAGACACTTCCATCCTTTTGACCACGGCCTTCCCTCCCTCCTCAGGTGCTGCCCCTGAGTTCCGGCGCTGTGCAGTGAGCTCTGCCTCCCCCACCCCCCATCTGGATGCTGCCTTTCCCATTTTGCTCCGGCTCAGCTGAAGGCAGTGCACATCAAGTGCTGAAGTGGGAAGTCTCAATGATTATTCATTCTGCATGCCTTGAGTTAAGCGCTGCCGCTGCATTGCTTTGTTACTTAAAGTCTGCAAAGCCAAACGTCCCCTCTCCTGGATGCTTGAAAAAGCCTGCTCTTGGAAAACCTTCATCCTTCCTTTGTTGAGAATACTCCTATATTGAATTTTTAACCCAGAGCTTTCAGGTCTATCAGCAAAATGATGGTAACGTGGGCAGCACTCCAACTAAGGTTTCAAGAGAAGGAAGAAATAAACGGCCGTGTTTCCAGTGCTTGGTATTTAGCATAGATAGCACTTATGCACTGCAGCTCTTTCTATTTTTAATTTCTCATCCATCCCTTGTAAAATCACTGTAGTAAATCTATTCTTTTTTTAGTCAAAACAGCACTGCTATTAGCTGTGCATTTTTATCTGCTGGGTCTCTGGTGTGAGTCTGATGGAGATGCTGCAATAGCCCCCGACACCAAATGTTCCTCTCCATGTGGCCAGGCCTTCAGAAGCTTGGGTCATTGCAAACACCCATTATTCGATGTCCTCCTATAAGAGTGGAGGGGGACCCATAGCCACGAGGTTTTGGAAGCTCCATCCTTCTGCAGCTGAAGCTTTCAAGACAGCCAGCACGGCTTCACCAAGGGCAGATCTTGCCTGACCAATCTGGTGGCCTTCTATGATGGATTGACGGCTTCGGTGGACGGGGGAAGGGCGATGGATGTCATCTACCTGCACTGCTGCAAGGCCTTTGATATGGGCCCTCACCACACCCTGCTCTCTAAATGGGAGAGGTGTGGGTTTGAATGATGGACTGTTGGATGGGTTAGGAACCGGCTGGCTGGACGCAGCCAAAGGGCCGTGATCAGTGGCTCTGTGTCAGGGTGGGGGCCGGGCACAAGCGGTGTCCCTCAGGGGTCGGCCTTGGGACCGGTGCTCTTCAGCATCTCCATCAGTGACAGACTATGGCATCGAGTGCAGCCTCAGCAGTGTGCAGATGGCAGCAAGCTGAGCGGTGCAGTCGAAACATGGGAAGGAAGGGAAGCATCCAGAGGGACCTGGACAGGCTGGAGAAGTGGGCCCATGAGAACCTAATGAGGTGCAATGAGGCCGAGTGGAGGGTACTGCATTGCGTCGGGGCAATCCCAGGTCTTGATACAGAGTGGGGGAAGATCTCCTTGAGAGCAGCCCTGAGAGAAGGACTTGGGGGTCCTGGTGGACGAGAACCTGGACATGAGCCAGCAGTGCCTGCAGCCCGGAAGGCCAGCTGTGTGCTGGGCTGCATTAAAAAGGGGTGGCCAGCAGGGACAGGGAGGTGATTGTCCCCCTCTGCTCAGCTCTTGTGAGGCCCATCTGCAGTGCTGCGTCCAGGCCTGGGGCCTCCAGCACAGGAAGGACGTGGAGCTCTTGGAGCGGGTCCAGAGGAGGNTGGGGGTGACAGGCACTGTGGGGCTGGGGATGTGGGGATAACAGGCACTGTGGGGCTGGGGCATTGGGGGTGACAGGTGCTGGGCATGCAGTGGTTGGGTGGATGCTTTCCTGCATTGCTCCTTACCAGCCAGCTGCGGCAGCTCCATCATACCTCTAAGAAACTAAGAGCAAAATGAGTGTGGGGAGGTCTGGGACCAGCAGAGGATTTCAGTTGCCACTGATAATTGCACCCTGCAGCACAGGGCTCGTGGGGATGGCGTTGGTTCCTGGGAGACCAAGGCCAGCAGTGGGCAGGAGGATCAAGGTGGGCAGCATTGGCGTGGCTGTGGGTGGGAGGACACCCTCAGCACCCACCAAATGCAGCCCATTTTCTGGGGGAGCCCATGGGGAAATGGGGCTCAGGGCAGGGAGCTGGGCCGTGGAGGGCTCCTGGGGTGCCCTGTGCAGTGGAGGAAAGTGCCAGGAGGCTCTGGGGTTCTTGTTAAGAAGGCTGTAGGATGCAGAGCTGCACCTGCTGTAGGGCTGCTGCTCGTGTGTGCTCTGCCAGGGAGGCAGGAGGGAGCTGTGAGCTCTGCATGAACATCCACAGCAGCAAGAGCAGAGCTGGGTGGAGCCACAGGCAGAGCACAAGAGGGGAAAAAAACCACTTCGTCCCAAAGGGCTTGACCTACAGCAAAGGTTAAAATCTTCATGGGAAGAAACACGTCCTCCGTCTTCCTCTAGCAGAGCAGCAGAAAGGGGGAATAAAATGCTGGCAGGGCTCAGATCTGACTCACGGAGATGAAAGTCGTGAGGTTTCTGTCTCGTGGCATAAGAATATCCAGGCAGCAGATCTGGAAAGCGCTCGGCATCTCCCTGGCGCCAGGAAATGTGAATCAGTGCTGAGCCCTGCCAGTGGGAGCCGCGCTTCCTACAGGGAGGGCTGAGCCGGGGAGACCCGGCGGCAGCGCTGAGGGCATCCCCAGGGTGTGCAGGAGCCAGAAACGCACTGTATGAAATATTCACTTAATCTCTCTGCTTTCATGTCTGCTTAAAAGAACAAATCTCCTTCGAGTCGTTCCTTGACTTTTAAGCTGTCCCTTGCTACTGAAGGACGGCATCCAAGGGAGATGTGCAGCCCCGCTCCCATCTGCCTCCATCAGGAGGATGCTGATGTTCTCCCGGAGCTGCGGGGCTCCTGGGGCTGGCAGAGCCCCATTCCTCCCCAGTACATGGCTGAGCAAGGGCGGGATTGTTTCCATGTTAACTGGAACGAAGCCTTATCTCCTGGGCATGAAACGCTGTTCTTTTTGTGCTTTTTTTTCTCCCCTTTTTTTTTTCCCTGAGATTCAGTAATTAAAAGTGCTGTGAAGAATTAGCTTTGGGTCTAATGGGACGGCGGGACTGCTGCTCAGGCTGCGGGATGTGCAAACTGTTACCATAGGATCATAGGATGGTTGGGTTGGAGGGATGCCCAGCCCCACCCGTGTTATGGGGGCTGCCCAGGGCCCATCCACGGCCTCGGGCACCTCCAGGGATGGGGCACCCACAGCTCTGGGCAGCAATGCCAGCGCCGCATCGCCTCTGGGCGAAGGATTTAGGTCAGATGTGAGGGGGAAATCTGCCCTATTTTCATTTAAAGCCATTCCCCCGCGTCCCATCGCCCTCTGCCCATGTACAAAGCCGCTCTCCTCCTGTTGAGCAGCTCCTGCAGGTCACAGGGAGGTCTCCCCAAAGCGTCTCTTCTCCAGGCTGAAGTCCTGAGGGCAGAGCAGAGGGGTCTCAATCCCCTCTCTGCCCCGCTGTCCCCTTTTCCTGCAGCCCAGGATGCAGTCGGCTGGAGACCTGCACCTATCGAGCTCACCCAAATGAGAGTAAAGCCCCAGTGAGAGGGGATGGTCTCATATTGCAGTGGGGAGGGTCAGGTTGGAGACTGGGAACAAGCTGTGCTCCAGAGAGCGGTCAGCACTGCACAGCTGCCCAGGGCAGTGGGGAGTCCCCATCCCTGGGGGGGTTCAGTGACCACAGGGATGTGGCACTTGGGGACGTGGTCATTGTGCACGGTGAGATGGGGTGGGGTTGGACTGGGAGCATCTCAGAGCTCTGTGATTCTGTGTTCTCCAGGAGGAGATGGGCTCCAGTGCAGTGGTGGAGCTGTCTGAGCACAGCCTGGGAGCTCCCGTTATGGTCACGGCACCGTGGAGCTGAATAGTTTGCATTCCTGTCTAAAATATTGTCATAGCCCTGGAAATCTGATTGGAGAGACAAAGGAGCTCGTTAACGCCAGCAGGAAGTGCTGGATGGTGGAAGGGCTCGCAGGGAAGTGCCGTGAGCAGATGAGCAGCTGTGCAGTTAACTCCTGCAGCAAAGTGCCGTGCCTGCAGCCTGGCTGCTGGCATTACCTGAGTCCCACTGTGTTTAGGCTGCAGCTCACGCAGCCTCGGCAGCTCTCAGAGCAGCACACCCGGGTGCTGACCCCGCTCCTTACACTGTCTTCACCTCTGCCCCCTGGTCCTCAGCCCACAGCATCTCTCTGCCTCCCTTGGTCCTGTTAATGCTGGGAGTGCTTCAGGTGGGTTTGGAGAAGCTTCAGAGATGGCATGTAAAGATCCTTTGTGTGTGGAGTGAAATTGATTATGGGATGTTTCTGTGCTGCTGCCTGGGCAAGAGCTTGTAAAGTGACTGTACCAGGGAGGAGGTCAGTGGCATCCTGTAGGCACCATGACCATGTGGCATCTGCCATGCTCTGGTTGGCAGGTGGTTTATCTTAATCCTAGCTGCTGTTAGGAGCAGACCAGGCCCTGAGGAAATATTCACCTTGCTTTGATACTGAAATGGCAGGAAGCATCAGCATGCACCTGCTGTGAAGGGGTGTTTGTCTTCCTGTGCTCACAGTGGGTCCCAGCAGCGTCCGGCTCTCCCTGCACTCAGCCCGGGCTGAGCAGCCAGCAGCAGTTAGAAGAATACCTTGTTTATTTTCTTCCATTTCGTTTCAAGCTAGAAGAGCTGGTGAGAAAAGCTTGTTCCTTCACACCAGCTTCTTCTCCATCAGCTTTTTCTGGAGGGTGTTGATTTTTCTTGTGGTTTTGTACCAGCAGAGGATAACGGGCTGCACGCAATGGCTCAGTGGGACGACCAGGGCTGTGCTTCCTCCCCAGGAGCCCTCCTGGCCTTAACCCCCGGCTCTGGGGAATGTGCCTGAGACCAGCTCAGCGGGCAGCTGCTGACATGGGGTGTTTTGGGTACGGGTGCAGAAATGAAGCACAGGGAGCGGTGGTTGGACAGCCAGCCCTACCGGTTCCCAAGCAGTGGGATAAGGGCAGAGCCAGGTTTCTGTTCTTGTCTCTTCTATCAGGGCTCCTCCTTTGGTGGGTTGGCGGACAGCCTGCAGGAGGTGCAGGTGATGAGCACAGATCCACTGCAGAGGTTGGGACGAGGCTGCAGTCATTGTGAGGTTGGGGTGGGAGGGTCCCACCTGCCCCAACCCCTTGTGCCCGACCTTCACACAGCACTTCCATGCCAAGGGGTTGGGAAATAGAGATGTGAAACGCCCTTTCAATCAGCCAGGGGCGGCCATACTCTAGGCTGGTTTCATTGGATGAGTTATTGCTGAGTCTTGCTTTTTTCTGCATGGAGAAAGCTTCCATCGTGCCAGTCAGGACAGCCATCCCCACACACTGATCTGCAAATCACAGAATCATAGAATCACAAGGTTGGAAAGGACCTACAAGATCCAGTCCAACGTCCTCCCATTACCCTTGCCCTGATCTTCATTAACACACTGCTTCTGCCCATGGGAAGATGCACCGGGAGTTGATAGCTTTACATGCATGCATTTAGGTTTCACTTGTTGCATGTAGGAAATAGGATGCGGTGCCTTTATTGGCTCCTGATGTTTCTTTTAGTATTTGGGTTTGTATCAAACTATTTTTGGGCGGAAACTGGAATTCAATTAAAACTAAAGCAAAGTTACATTTTAAATGGTATCTTTATCACTTCAATAAATGTTCCTCGAGTGTGCTGGGTGCAGGAAAGGAAAAGTAAATCTATCAGTACGTCTTTTGTATTTAAAGCTGACTGATCTTTTAAACAAAGGGGGGATTGGGTTTGTATTAGTGGTTCCCATCACAAACTCTCAAAGGTATTTAAGTGCCAGAAAGTAAGCATCTGGTGAGATTCACAATTGCCTGAGTGGTTTAGGCATTGCTGAGCTCCCCTTGATTTCAGTGGGACTCTGACATTTGCTCTCTCTCTTCGTGTCTGGTCACCTCAATACATTTGAAAACCTGGCCCCGAGTCCTCCGGTTCTTAGAATAATGAGATCTCATTCCTTTCCCACCAGGGTTTTATTCATAGATTGGGGGAGAAAAACAAGCTTCCGTGCTCTCAGCTCTCAAATCTTTCGGCTTTGAGTGAATCAGTCCAAATGAAAAGGAAACCGTTCTGTGTTTCCAGCTAAATTGAAATGAAAAACAATCTGATAGGAAAGCTCTTTTATGCAGCGTAAGTTGAAAAACCAACACGGGAGAATGTAAATACCAGCATTTGCTTCTGTGAAAAGTGGTTATAATGGGCCCAGCATGGGACGTGTCTGTGACATATTTATAGATTCGAGTTGATTTCCAGAGCCAAGGATGGTTTGTTCTGGTTCTGAACGGTGCAGGAGGAGCGTGCTTGAATTCGTGGCTATTGGCAGAAGAGTTGTTCAATCAATATGGTTTTCTAAATGCTTTTCTAAATGCTCATCAATACTGCCTTCATCGTAAGTTGTCATACCCCAAACTCGGGTTTTAGCAGTCGTGTTTTTTAACTGTGGGAAATAGCCTTAGTGGGACTGAAACCTTACTGACACGAAGACAGGAAGGCCAGGATGGAGACATGAAACTATTCGAGAGTGTCCAAATGAGGGCTGCAGAGAAGGGGGAGGGTCTGAGGGGAAAGGGACGTGAGGAGCAGCTGAGGGTCCTTGGTTTGTTCGGTCCAGAGCAGAGAAGGCTGAGGGAAGGCCTCATGGCGGCCTACAGCTCCTCATGGTGGCCTACAGCTCCTCGTGGTGACCCTACAGCCCCTCATAGCGGCCTACAGCTCCTCATGGCGGCCTACAGCTCCTCACTGCGACCCTACAGCCCCTCATAGTGGCCTACAGCTCCTCATGGCGGCCTACAGCTCCTCATGGCGACCCTGCAGCCCCTCATGGTGGCCCTACAACTCCTCATGGCAGCCCTACACCTTTGCATAGTCCTACAGCTCCTCATGGCAGCCCTACAGCTCCCTCATGGCAGCCCTACAGCCCCTCACATTGGCCCTACAGTTCCTTATGGTGGTCCTACAGCTCCTTGTATCTCTACAGCCACTCATGGCAGCCCTACAGTTCCATTAAGGCAGCTCTACANATGGCTGTTTGTGAGGGTGGATGGTGACAGGACAAGGGGGAATGGTTTTAAAGTGAGACAGGGGAGGTTTAGGTTGGATCTTAGGAGGAAGTTTTTCATGCAGAGGGTGGTGAGGCACTGGAACAGGTTGCCCAAGGAGGCTGTGGATGCCCCATCCCTGCAGGCATTGAAGGCCAGGCTGGATGTGGCTCTGGGCAGCCTGGTCTGGTGGTTGGCGACCCTGCACATAGCAGGGGGTTGGAACCAGATGAGCATTGTGGACTTTTTCAGCCCAGGCCATTCTATGGTTCTGTGATTCTATGATCCTTTCTTCTGGAGCCACCCATGTGCAACAGTCACGATTCCCTCCTCCCAGCCCAAAGACTGTTTAAAACTGCAGCATTACTGTCCCAGTGACTTTGCAGTATAAAACTGATTCACCCCTTCTCAGTTTCTGTAACATTTTTTTCCTTCACTCTTGACCCAGGGAAAAGAATATCCCTGCAGAAATTATTTATGGGTCATTATGGAGTCTCCTCCTATGGAGATATTTAAAGCCTGTCTGGACGCCGACCTGTGCGACCCATTGCAGGGTGCCTGCTTTTGCAGAGGGGTTGGACTCGATGATCTCTTAAGTCCCTTCCAACCCCTGCAGTTCATGATTGTGTGATCATCCATGACCCCGCTCGACATAGGGAAGTTAATGCAACCCACTCGGTTTCCAGAGCAGAGGTTTCCCTTTGCTCTGAGCTGACTCACGTAAGGGAGAGAGGTGACATAGTGCTGTCTGATGCTTCGGTTTTAGAAGTTCAGAAAGGGGACAGATCTGTGTTGTACACGAGGAGGATGAGAGAGGTTTGCCCCATTCACCTGGACCTCCTGTGCTTACTCTTAGTTTTTCTTTCCAGCATGCGTTGAGCTTTCCCTTCCCGGGGCACACAACAGCCACGGCCCAGGACCTGCCACTCAACATACACCTTTAGGAAGTGGCGTTGGCCACTGTTCTCAGTCATAGGGCTTGAATTTTGAGTGGTGCTGTGTGGAGCTGGGAGTTGGAGTCAGTGATCCTTGGGGGTCCCTTCCAACTCGGGAAGTTGTTCTGTGGTTCTGTGACTTCCCTCCTGCTGTCAGCGTGGGTCTTCTGTCTCCTTCTGTCCCACCCTGGTACCTCCTGCCCCAGTGCTGAGTTCCCTGGAGACGCCGGAGGTCTCAGCCCAGTCCCCCCAGAGCTGCTCTTGCCTTGTTGGACAATAAGTTCTTCACTTTGAGAGTGGTGAGGTGCTGGAACAGCTGCCCAGAGTGGCTGTGGTTGCCCCTTCCATCCCTGGAGGTGTTGAAGGTCAGGTTGGATGGGGCCCTGGGCAGCCTGGGCTGGTCTGAAATGGGGAGGTTGGTGGCCCTGCCTGTGGAGGGGGTTTGGAGCTTCATGACCCTTGAGGTCCCTTCCAACCCGGGCCGTTCTATGATTCTGTGGACAATCCTCAACACTGAGCAGAGCAGCAGCCAAGGAACAGAGGAATGAGAAGAAATGGTTGCATTCACAAAGGTGCTTTCTTGGCTGCGTGCAGCAGTATGGACTGTGGGGACAAACAGCTGCAGGAATAGGTAATGGGGCCAGTGCCAAGGGGGTGGTGTGCCTGCTACTGGAGCTGTGTGGGTTCAGGGTGCAGGAGCACAGATCTGTCGTTGTCCACAATGCAGCTGTGCTGGGACAACCTGAGGATTGCCAGAGCGCCTCGGATGCAATTAACACGTGCTCTTCATCCTCATCTTCTCCTAGCAAAACAGAGAGAGAACACAGTTACAGGGCAAAAAGGTAGAAAGAACTGTGCAGCAGTGCAGTACAAAGGAGCTTCTGTAGGTTCTCTGGAGCTGCACCCATCCCACCTTCTGGCCTCCCCAGCAGAGCACTCTCTTGTCTGCATCGTGTCCTGGAGGGGTTCAGGTCTGCTCTGCTCCCCCACTCAGGTTGTGGATGGCATCTGCTGTGCTTCTTTCCCTTTTCTCTTATGGACCTTGTGCACTTGATTGCTTTAAGCGTGTGTTTGGATATCCACAGTTCCAGAAATTAGCAGAGTGTATTCACTGAAATCCTAAATGAGAGAGCGGCCAGATGAGATTTAGCACTGGGGGAGGGAAGGCTGTTGAAGGGGATTTCTGTAGCCCTTCCACTGCCTGCTCCAGTTGTAGCCCCGGGTGGAGCAAGTCCTCGTGCACTGCGTGCTCTCTGGACTTGGGACCGTGTGTTGGTCCAAACTTGTTACAGAGAGGAGCAGAACAAGGGTACTCTCTTTCACCTTGTTCTTCTCTTACCCTTTGCATAAATTCTGTGCCCAGATGTGTCCTTTCCTGCAGCGTAAGAGACAGCAATGGGGTTCCTGCCATTTGTTAAACTGCGAGCTTGTTCCTTTTGCTCTTCTCCAAGCTCTCATCCCACACCCGTGCTAAAGTGGTAGGCAGTCTCCAGCCCATGGCCAGGCCCTCCACGTGCCAATGGGATGAGCTTCAACACGGCCGAGTGCTGGGTCCTACATGTGGGTCTCACCAACCCCACACAGCAGGATGGGCATGGGGCAGTGGCTGAAAGCTGCTGGAGAAGGACCTGGGGGTGTTGGTTGGCAGCTGAACACGAGCCAGCATTGTGCCCGGGTGGCCAAGAAGGCCAGCAGTGTCCCGGCTGGTAGCAGCAGCAGTGCGGGCAGCAGAGCAGGAGGTGGCCGTCCCTGTGCATGGCAGTGCTGGGGCCGCAGCTCAGCGCTGCGCTCAGCGTTGGCCCCTCGGTGCCAGAGAGACGCTGAGGCCCTGCGGCGTGTCCAGAGAGGGCGGCAGAGCTGTGGGGGTCTGCAGCACAGCGCTGTGGGAGCGGCTGGGGGGGGGGATGGGGTGGTGCGGGGCAGAGGGGCTGAGGGAGAGCTCGGCGCTCTGTGCCGCTCCTGAGAGGAGGCTGCGGTGAAGGAGGGGTTGGTCTGTATCCGCAGGGATGGGGATGGGCCGGGAGGGGATGGGCTGAGGGTGCGCTGGGGAGGGTCAGGTTGGAGATGGGGAACAAGCTGTGCTCCAAAGAGCGGTCAGCACTGCACAGCTGCCCAGGGCAGCGGGGAGTCCCCATCCCATCAATGGCCACAGGGATGTGGCACTTGGGGACGTGGTCAGTGGGATGGGCTGGGGTTGGATGGGTGATTTTAGAGGTCATTTCCAACCTCAAAGAGTCTGTAGCTCTTTGATTCTATGCACGGTGCTGGAGAAGATCAGCCGGTGTCCAACAGCAGGAGCTGACAGAGCTGTTTGCAGCTCCCTTGTCAGCACGGGAACCCCCTGCAGTGCTGGAGGCGGGCAGCAGACCTGGCAGTGCCCGCCGTTCTCACTTCTGCTTCTCGGGGCTCTGCAGAGTGTCCCCTGACGGCGGCGGCTCAGCTGGAGCTCAGCACGGAGATGATCAAAGCTCTGCGGAACGGGGGAGCACATCTGGACTTCCGCACACGGGAGGGAATGACGGCGCTTCACAAAGCCGTGCGGTGCCGCAACCACGCGGCGCTGTTGGTGAGTCCACAGCCCAGTGCTGGGGAGCCCAAATCCCAGTGCTGGGGAGTCCAAATCCCAGAGCTGGTGAGTCCCAATCCCAGTGCTGGGGAGCCCAAATCCCAGTGCTGGGGAGTCCCAATCCCAGTGCTGGGGAGTCCAAATCCCATTGCTGATGAATCCACATCCCAGTGCTGGTGAGTCCACATCCTGTTGCTGCTGAGTCCCACATCCCAGTGCTGGCGAGTCCAAATCCCAGTGCTGTTGAGTCCCACATCTCAGTGCTGCTGAGTCCCACATCCCAGTGCTGGCGAGTCCAAATCCCAGTGCTGTTGAGTCCCACATCTCAGTGCTGGTGAGTCCACATCCCAGTGCTGGTGAGTCCAAATCCCAGTGCTGGTGAGTCCCACATCCCAGAGCTGGTGAGTCCACATCCCAGTGCTGGTGAGTCCAAATCCCAGTGCTGGTGAGTCCACATCCCAGTGCTGGTGAGTCCAAATCCCATTGCTGGTGAATCCACATCCCAGTGCTGGTGAGTCCACATCCCAGTGCTGCTGAGTCCCACATCCCAGTGCTGGCGAGTCCAAATCCCAGTGCTGGTGAATCCACATCCCAGTGCTGGTGAGTCCCACATCCCAGTGCTGGTGAGTCCCACATCCTGTTGCTGCTGAGTCCCACATCCCAGTGCTGGCGAGTCCCAATCCCAGTGCTGGTGAATCCACATCCCAGTGCTGTTGAGTCCCACATCCCAGTGCTGGTGAGTCCCACATCCTGTTGCTGCTGAGTCCCACATCCCAGTGCTGGCGAGTCCCAATCCCAGTGCTGTTGAGTCCCACATCTCAGTGCTGCTGAGTCCCACATCCCAGTGCTGGCGAGTCCAAATCCCAGTGCTGGTGAGTCCAAATCCCAGTGCTGGTGAGTCCCACATCCCAGTGCTGGTGAGTCCAAATCCCAGAGCTGGTGAGTCCCAAATCCCAGTGCTGGTGAGTCCAAATCCCAGAGCTGGTGAATCCACATCCCAGTGCTGGCAAGTCCCACATCCCGGTGCTGGTGAGTCCAAAGTGCCAGTGCTGGTGGGTCCCACATCCCATTGCTGTTGAGTCAACATCCCAATGCTGGTGAGTCCCAAGTGCCAGTGCTGTTGAGTCAACATCCCAGTGCTGGTGAGTCCCACAACCCAGTGCTGGTGAGTCCAAATCCCAGTGCTGGTGAGTCCCAAGTGCCAGTGCTGGTGAGTCAACATCCCAGTGCTGGTAGTTCCCACATCCCAGAGCTGGTGAATCCACATCCCAGTGCTGGCTCCTCCCAGCACCCAGACCTCACGTTGCTGCCTGCTCCATAGCTGTAGGCCCACAGCATCTCTCACGTGCCGCTGGTGTGGAGCGCAGTGTGTGACAAAGATGTGGCACTGATGGCCTGAGCCTGGGGAGAGAGGGCTGAGCACCACTGTGCCATGACAGCAGCACCGGCCCCTCGTGGGTTGGTTGTCCCCACGTGTGGGGCTGTGAGTGAGGTGGGTGCATCTCCATCCCTGGAGGTGTTCATGGACAGTGGGGACGTGGCACTACGGGATGTGGTTAGTGGGCGTTTCGTGGAGGGATTGGGGTTGGACTTGATGATCTTATTGGTCTTTTGCAACATTAATGATTCTATGATTCTCCTGCAGACGCTGCTGGACCTGGGGGCCTCCCCAGACTACAAGGACAGCCGGGGGCTGACACCGCTGTACCACAGTGCCATGGTGGGAGGGGATCCCTACTGCTGCGAGCTGCTGCTGCACGACTACGCTCGGCTGGGCTGTGTGGATGAGAACGGCTGGCAGGAGATCCACCAGGTGAGGTGGATATGGATGAGGTCTGCTGGGCCTGGCCCGGCCCTCAGGTGCTGCAGGACACGGGGTGCTGGTGGGGGCTGCAATGGCCAGCGGGGGCTGTGCTCCTGCTCAGGGGTTTGCATGTGGGGTTCAGCTCTGCCCCACTGCAGGCCTCGCACTTGGGCTGCCTCAGCTGCCACAGGGCAGCACTTTGGGATCTTGGGCCAACACCTGAGGTGTCTTGGGTACAAAACCAGAGTTCTACCTGCCCCTGTTTGGCACATTAATAAGTGGATGTGGCAGAGGAATCAGAGAATCATAGAATCACCAGGTCTGGAAAAGACCTCCAAGATGATCCAGTCCAAGCATCCACATATCACCAGTACTTCCCACTGCACCACATCCTTCAGCATCTGAACACCTCTTGAACACTCCCATGGGCAGCAGCTCCACCACCTCCCTGTGCAGCCCATCCCAGCACCCGGCCTCTCTTTTGGAGAAGTTTTTTGGATGCCCCATCCCTGCAGGCATTGAAGGCCAGGCTGGATGTGGCTCTGGGCAGCCTGGGCTGGTGGTTGGCGACCCTGCACATAGCAGGGGGTTGGAACCTGATGGTCATTGTGGTCCTTTGCAACCCAGGCCATTCTATGATTCTAACATCCAACCTGAATCTGTTCTGTATCTAGAAGATGGGGAAGGATTCTACGAGGTTTATCTTTTTCCTGCTGCCCCCTCTTTCTGTTTCTCAGTTTCTTTTGCCCCCTTTTGCAGGCGTGTCGCTACGGCCACGTCCAACACCTGGAGCATCTCCTCTTCTACGGCGCCGACATGACTGCGCAGAACGCCTCAGGAAACACCGCCCTGCACATCTGTGCTCTCTACAACCAGGTACTTCGTGGGATCTGGGGCACTAGGACACAGAAAGCACAGACAAGGAACCTGCCCAAGGGCACGGCGCCGGGCTGAGGTACCTCCTCAGGGCTGTTACAGCCCCAAGACCTAACAGAGCCCTTCTGGATTCTCCCCACCCCCTGCCCAGGGCGAGGTGCTGCTGGTAGCACCAGTCTGAGTTTGGATTTCTCAAGATCCGTGGTTTATTCCAGGGTTTTTTTGCTGATTTACCACCTGAGCTGCTCCACGGCTGTTCCTCTGGTTCCTATCCCTTCTTCACACCACGTGCAGCAAACCCCCATCGCTGGTGGGGAGGGGGTGGTTTGCCTGCTGGAGAGCACTCGTTTGGCCCAGGTGCCCTCGTTTAACCTTGAGGAGAGCACCTGCCTCAGGTGGGGCTTTTGGGGCAGGACCTGCAGCTGTCCTGGCACAAAAGCACATTAAATCTTATTACCAATTTTAAAGGAGATTGCTCTTGCAATGCAGGGCATCATCTCTGGTTTACTTTCTTTGTGGCCACAGTTCTGGAGAATTTATGGGGGGTGGTGGAGCCCTCTTTGACCTTCACACCCACTGGTCTCTTTCCCAGTGGTAGAGGTCAGTATCCAGGTGCCTCTCCTGTGGGTTTTGTTCTTCCTAGAGGTTTTATATGCTGTGTGTATGGGTTTCACTGTAAAGGGATTTATGTTTCCGAGGTGTCAAGTTTGAAGAATTGAATGCTGTTGTGATTTACAGTGTGGGATGGTGTATGGAAATTGAGCTGTGGCTTCTTAGGGGATGGGTGTGCTCTGTTGCTCGGGACTCTCATACATGGGTGCTGCCCGCTGGGGGGGGCCATAAATGGGACTTAACAGCGTGGAAGCACAGAGCATTCAAAACAAAAGCAAGAATAGGCTGTAGGAAGTAGCAGTGCCTGTGTGTGGTGGTCGCTGTGCCTCACAGCCGTGTTCCTGGGCTCAGCTCTGGGCATCACTGCTGTAGCTGGCACGCAGATGGTGGCTTGGTCAGCTCAGTGCTGGGGGTGCCCAATTTGTGGGGGCTCAGCATCCTTATGCATGCCTTGCTCTCACCAAAGGAGGCTTTCCAAGCTCAGTGAAACAAGGTGGTTTGCCTCTTTGTTGTCCCCTTTATTGCCTGTAGAGCTGATCAGCCTCTCCTTTCCTCCTTTCCAGGAGAGCTGTGCTCGGGTTCTCCTCTTCCGTGGTGCGAGCAAAGAGATCCGCAACTACAACAGCCAGACAGCATTCCAGGTGAGGCAGTGAGCAGCACTCATAGAGTCACTCAGGTGGGAAAAGACCTTAAAGATCATCAGGTCCAACCACAACCTGACTGTGCTACCCTAACTGGGGCCCCAAGGAGTGCTGGGGTGGCCTCTGGGGCGACCCTGTGTGTGGGCTGAAGCTTCTGGAACAAAGCTGTGCATTCAGGATGCCTGTTCTGGCCCTGGCCTACTTGGTGGAGCAGGAGGGAGCAAAGGGTTGTCTGTGGGAAGGGCTGTGAGGCTGCTGTTGTGGTGGGAGATTTGAAAGAGCTCTGCTTGTGGAACACGTAATGGAGGTGGAAAGGAGGAGTTCTTGCCATCTAGGACAACTTCGCTGCACATAAACTTGCTGTGAATAAACTGGAAACAGAAGGTAGAAGGCCTGTTCCAGCACCTCACCACTCTCAGAGTAAAGAACTTCCTCCTAACATCCAACCTCAATCTTCCCTCCCTCAACTTCAAACCATTTCCCCTTGTTCTGCTGTTATCTACCTGTGTTAAGAGCTGACTCCCCTCCTGTTTGGAGGCTCCCTTTAGGTCCTGGAAGGCTGCACTGAGCTCACCCCGCAGCCTTCTCTTCTCCAGGCTGAACAAGCCCAGCTCCCTCAGCCTGTCTTTGTAGGGGAGGTGCTGCAGCCCCCTGATCATCTTTGTGGCCTCCTCTGGCCCCTCTCCAACAGCTCCCTGTCTTTCTTGAGTGAAGTGTGTTTTAATACGAACTCAACAAGCAGTCCTGAAACAAGAATGCACAACTTAAGTGTGCACTTTCCACAATCGTGTGTACAAATTACACACCAGTATTAGGAGCAGCCCTTGAGAGCAGCCCTGCAGAGAAGGACCTGGGGGTCCTGGGGGATGAAAACTGAACATGAGGCAGCAGTGTGCTCCTACAGCTCGGAAAGCAAATGGGACCCTGGGCTCCATCAGCACAGGGGTGGCCAGCAGGGACAGGGAGGGGATTGTCCCTCTCTGCTCTGCCCTCGTCAGGCCCCATCTGCAGTGCTGCGTCCAGGTCTGGAGCCCCCAGTACAGGCAGGCTTAAATTCTTAGGAGGCATTTCTGTGTGAAGACTGAGGCCGTGTTGCTTACGCCCTGCTACGTGTTGGCTTGGATGCTGGGAGCAGAAAGGTCCTGGAAGGTCAAACAGAGCGCTCCGTGCAGACCGGGCTCGCGCAGATGGAGGCAGTGGGGCTGCAGCTCTTTGGGGACCTTTGCTTCTGGGAACTGATTGCTCATCTGCTTAATGTGGAAATGTTTATTTCCAGGGAAGGGCTTCTTCCAGGAAACTGTTTCCTCCTCGTTGAAGGAGTTGAACTTTTGCCCTTTCTCCACCTCTCAATTCCAACCCTTTTGCTTCGGGCATTTGCAGGATATGGAGGTGGGGGGTGGAGAGAACGAATGGCTGCAGCTCTGACTTGCACACGTCCTGCAGAGCCCTGAGAGCCCTAATGAGGGAAAGGCAGCATCTGCCTTTCTTTTTGAAGTAGTGTGACTAATTGGAAGTTTGTCTTCCAGAGAATGAGAAGTGTGCCTGGTAACCCAATCTGTTTGTTTACTGACAGCAGCATAACCTGATCCGAACCCGAATTTGATACCATTGTGATGTTTCCCATCAGCTCCTGGCTTTCAAAGAGAAGCTCTCTGCCTCTGCTTACGTTGCTTGCTCGAGATTGCAGCACCTTGTTAAGTCGCTGCCCGCTGCAAAGTCTGGCGCTTTCTCGTGCATCGTCTTTGTGTAGCCATGGTAATGGGGTGCTACCTCTCCCCGGCTGAATTTCAGCACAGCAGAGGAAACCAAGCCAGCGTGAGGCAGGGTGTGCTGGCCTGAGCAGCTCTGTGGCTGCTGGGAGCTCACGTAAAGACCTCTGCTTCTGCAGAGCTATTTGGTCTGTTTACTGCACATACCTCGTGTTAATTTCCTTGTTACCATTAAGCAGATAGCTCGGTGTCAGTGGCCTGAGATGACTTGAGATAGCACCGAGTAATTTAGAGGGGCTGGAAGGTGTGATCTCTCCGTGAGGCCGATGGATGTGCTCCATGCTGGGGTGGTGGGGCAGGAGAGCAGGGAGCACTGCCCCCTCCGGTGTCAGCTGTGGGCTATAGAGGGGGCTGTGAGGGCTGAGCATCACCTCCTGGCACTCTGCAGCTTGCTGTTGTCCTGGGCTGGAGCTGATACCTCCATCCTTGGGAGTGCTGCTCTCCTTATCAGTGAGGCAGACAGTGGGGTTGGATGTACCCTCAGGGTGTTTCTGGTTCATGTCTGTGCTTTGTACATGTGTTGTCAAGGGTCAGCCATCATTCTTCACGTACTTTTCCACTCCTTCATCCCCAGCAGTGATGGAGGATACCTGACTGCCCTGTGCCTTGCCCTCAGGTGGAGGCTCCTCATCTCTCTGCTCCTATGCCTCTTTGCTTGGCCAAGTGCTGGCCTTTCCCTCATCTCCTCCCACCATTCTGTTGCCCACACAGCGGGCTGACCCATCAGATGGTCCAGCACTGCTGTGCCCAAGCTCTGCCTGTGATTCCAAGGTAAGAGAGGTTGCCTGTAGGTTGGATCTATGGAGCATCCAGTTGTCTTCATGTGACTTCCACTCTGAGTTGGTCTCTGGAAAGCTACTAAAACTGTGTGAGCTTGCTGCACCAATGCAGCTCTTTCAGCTCATGAGTGTTTTTATGAGAACCTACCCAAAAGTGAGCTCTGCACTGGAAGCCTTCATCACCAAGGGATGCTGGGTTTCCTAACAGTCCTTAAATGTCAACTTGTGCACAAATTTTGGTTCTTGTGCTACTCATGGTCGGGTTGCTTTGTGTGCAGGACTTTCATACACTGAGTACAAAAATAGCATGGGCAGTTGCTTCAAACTTCCTCTCATTTCACTGCAGTGTAACAATCAGAGCCGCTTCTTATCTGCCAGAAAGTTGTCTGTCCTTTTGATAGCTGCATTTTTGTGTTTATTTTCTTCTTCCCCCTCTCCAGCCTGAATTCTTCTAAGCAGGACCTTTTGGGGGTAGGTTGTTGTTACAGGTACTCACAGCTCCTTGCTATGAGCAGCACAGGCTTTGCTGATGCAGAGCTCCTTTGGCTGTGCTGTGCTCCATCACCTGTGCTTTCACCAGTGCCTCTCAGCTGTCAGTGCTGACCTTGATCCAGGTACTGAAGCACGGGGCAGAGGTTTTAACTCCACTATCAGCATTTTGGATAAACGTTTGGCTTGATGTAAGGAAATCATTGCCCGAATTGAGGGTATGTGTGCAGAGATCACATCCCTGCAGAGCAGAGGTGTGCTCGGTGTTGGCTGAGTTGTGATGTTTCCATGCAGGGTATGTGCTGGGCAGCGCAGGGGGTTGGCAGCAGCTTCTTATGTGCTTCCATTGGTGGGCAGCCTTGGTCCCATCTGGCTGTGGTGGTGTGGCACTTCAGGGGGTGAGCAGGCTGTGCCCAGTAAGGAACAGGAGGGTGCCTCATCTCCTCCATCTGTAATGGGGTGAGGTAGCTCTGGCCTAGCCCTCATGATTGGGCGAACCCTGGTGGTGTCCCTCTCATGATACCAGCTGTTAATGAAGAAACCCCATGGTTTCAGCCACCATGACTGTTCCTGAGCCTGGAGCCAGCCACTGGGTGGGCTTTGTAGGGCCAGTCGTCCCTCTTGGAGGCTGGTGGTCCTGCTGGCTGTCTGCCTACCTTGTCCTCCCCCTTCCCAAACCATCCCTGCCCTGTTCTGTGATGAAGATGCTCTGGGACACCTCACTGAAACCTCCCTGAGTTCAGGTGAGATGTTTTTTGTGTTCCCTTCATTCAGTGTTGCCACCCACAGGAGGAGACCATGGGCAGATAGGACAGAGAAGGAGCATGGGAGGCCATTTGCGTGCTCCTCTGCCTCCCCCAGGACCAGCTCTGTCCAAACCTTTTCTGGCTATGACCTCTCCTGAGACCCTCCAAAGCTGGACCTTCTGCGTGCAGCCTCTGTGCTTCCTTCTCCTCACTGTCAGAAATCTTTTTCTGACATTTATCTTGAATCTTTGCTATTGAATTTTAAGTCCATCTCTTTGCCATGGTTGTTGAGAGCAGATTAGTTTTGTCCTTGCCGCAGCTGCCTTCTCTCTGCCTTTATGGCCTCGCTGCCCCTTTCCCACCCGATCTTCCATTCTCTGGACTAAATAACCCAGCACATGCAGGTTTTCCTGCAGAGCCCTTGAAAGCATAATCTGATCATCACTATTGATTTACTGCGGGTTCTCCCCGCATCCTTCATTTAATTCAGATCCCCGTTCCAGCTGACAGCCCAGCTGCCCTGCGCAGAGCAGTGATTACATTGCACGTGCTGGAGATGAGGCTGCTGACTGTAAGTCCCAGCAGAGTGCTCCTTTTCTGCCACAGTGTGATTTTGTGGGCTCGTGTTCAGCGTGTGATCCTGAGGTCTCTTCCAGCAGAACCACAGCTGCTGTCTCGTGCTGTCCCAGCACCCAGCAGTTCTGCTGCTTTCTGTTATGCCCGAAGTTCCCCCTCTGCAGCTTGTGCTCATCACCTCCTCTTCTTTCTCTGTGCCTCAGAGGAGTCCGACTCCATCTTCTGTAATCCTCATGCGTAAATAGCAATTATGCTTGTCTCTACTGAACAAAGTTATTTTTGTTTTCCTCTCCTCTGTGTATGACTTGAGCTTCGAGCAACCATTTTGGTTGCAACCCTCTACTGAACTTGTGCCTCCTCCCAGGTTGGTCTCATCTAGGAGCTCAACAAGAATGCTCTGCATTCCTCCAGCCAGGCTGCCAATGAGAACTGGGAATGGGTTACACCCGTTTAGTGTTTGAAGTTTGATCATAGAATCATAGAATCACAAGGTTGGAAACGGCCTGCAAGATCATCTGGTCTAACCATCCTCCCATCCCCATTGCTACCACAAGCACTAAACCGGTTCTTGTAGCTCCTCATCCAGGCGCCTCTTGAGCACTGCCAGGGATGGCAACTGCACCACCTCCCTGGGCAGCCATTGCAGTGCCTGACCACTCTCGGAGAGAAAAATCTTTTCCTCATGTCCAACCTAATCCTCCTCTGGTACAACTTGCGGCCATTTCCTCGGGTCCTGTTTGTTGCCTGGGAGAAGAGGCCAAACCCCTCCTCATCACAACCTCCCTTCAGGAAGTTGTGGAGTGCAATGAGGCCTCCTCTGAGCCTCCTCTTCTCCAGGCTGAAAAATTCCAGCTCCCTCAGCCTTTCCTCGTAAGATTTGTGCTCCAGACCCCTCACCAGTTTTGTTGCCCTTCTCTGGACACACTGCAGGGTCTCAGTGTCTTTCTTGTAGGGAGGGACCCAAAACTGAACACAGTACTTGAGGTGCGGCCTAATGATGGAGAGTCAGAAATTGGTTTTCTGATCAGTTCTGCATCCCCTTGGCAGGAGTCTCCCCTTCCAGATTCAATTTCTGTCATGTCTGAGAATGTCACATCAGTGTGCCCTAATTTTTGCAGAAGGCAGCAATGTGATATCTTTTGTTGTTCTGCTTTTCACAAAGCCTGGCCTGCTCCCCTCTCATGGAAGTGGCGTGGATCCCTTTTGCTGGGTTTGCTCTTTGCAGATTACTGTGGCTGGGCTTCTGTTTGCAGAGTTCTGCTTAGAATCTCAGAATGATAGAATGGCCTGGGTTGCAAAGGCCCACAGTGCTCATCTGGTTCCAGCCCCCTGCTATGTGCAGGGTCACCAACCACCAGACCAGGCTGCCCAGAGCCACATCCAGCCTGGCCTTGAATGCCTCCAGGGATGGGGCATCCACAACCTCCTTGGGCAACCTGTTCCAGTGCCTCACCACCCTCTGGGGGAAAAACTTCCTCCTAAGATCCAACCTAAACCTCCCCTGTCTCAGTTTCAGACCATTCTCCCTTGTCCTATCACTATCTATCTCCTAAACAGCCATTTCCCCTCCTGTTTATACTCTCACCCCGTGTTGTTCCGGACAAGACAACAAAGTTGCTTCATCTCTAGAGCTGTGTTCCTTGGTGAAGCCAGTGGTAACATCGTTCCTTGTTCAGACATGGAGGCCCTTCAGGAATCATTGAGTTGACTCCCAGCGCTGGAGGTTTGTCCCCAGGTGTTGGCAGCATGACTCTCCTGCTCTGCAGATCTCAGAGGTGATTCATGGACACATCACCAAACCAGGCACAAGGGCGCATCGTGATGTGTCAGGGCCATCTGGTTCCCCATTCAGTTACAGCTGCTTCGTGGTCACAGCCAATTGTGGAGCAAAAATGGAAGCATGAAGGCAGCGCTCCCCGGCTCTGGCGATGCTGCAGCTTTCCCCTTTACTGACATATTGGAGCACTCCATCCATCCCACAGTGCTTTCTGTGTCCCATCCCTTCTGTGCACACCTTGCTCGTTATCTTTCACATCATGACCTTTCTCTGTCTCTTCTGGATCTGTCACACACAAAATTGGGCATCAGAACCTGGTAATGCACGGAACGATCCGCCTCGAGTCCTTAAAGATTTACACTTGGATGCAAACTTAACATATCATTTCCCCCGGCTTTCAGCACAATACAAACAGGTTGTTAGATGCATCTTCAAAGACTTGTATCTTGTTGCTTTAAAATAGGCATCACGGTCTGAACTCTGCAATTTGCACTCATGTTGCCCAGGCAACAGAATTTTCTCAAACAGAGCTGTTTTGTTGAGAAATGCCTTCAGTTAACTGTGATTTGTCTCATTTAACTTCTCTTGTCGTTGATGGTGTTTGGACTTCTAACCAATGACATCATATCTTGTGATGCTATAGGAAGTAATGCGTCTCCTGCTTATGTAGATGAGCGCCGGTGCTGAGCGGGCTCAGAAGGGGAATGACAGAGCTGCTTATTTTGCATCTATCTGTGAACTCATGCAAGCTTGCTGCTCCTCATTGTGTGTAAAGCACAGAAACAGCAGCTGCTGTTGGATGCGTTTTACAGAGCTGGTAGAACACCAGAAATCTCAGCTGTTGCAGGAATGTCGGTGATGTTTTGTTATCAATGAGCCCCGTGTTTTCTTGTTGTCACTGCAGTGGTAACCTTGTTCTCCTCCATCTGTCCTCCCCTGTCCAGCACTCAGGCTGCAGGGGCTGTGGGTCTGTAGGGATGAGTGGAGCCGGCTGATCCTGCTCTCCAGTGCTGCTGCAGTGGGAATTAGAATGATGTGTGGAGGTGCAGAATTCCAGTTGGCACTTGGAGGGGTTGTTCATACAATAGAACCATAGAATGGCCTGGGTTGAAAAGGACCACAGTGATCATCTCGCTCCAACCCCCTGCTATGTGCAGGGTCACCAGCCACCAGACCAGGCTGCCCAGAGCCACGTCCAGCCTTATTCAACCCCTTGTGTGCTAAAGATGCAACACACCTTCCTCACACTTGCTGCTTTTGCTGTCCAAGTGGGAAAATGGCACATTTTTGTGCATTCCAAAGCATGTTTGTTAAAAGTCAACGTAACTGATTAAAATCGTAGAATCAGAGGCTTTTCAATCCATAGATTGAAAACGTGGAACCTTTGAGCGATGGATCGTATCTGGTTGGGATCTTTGCCTTTCATGATAACGCACTAACCTAACCTCCAACCTCCTTCATACTCAAAACTCCCTTGCAATCCAGATGTCAGCAGCGTGGCATGCAGGGAAGGTGAGCTGTCAGTTCATACTGATGAACCCACATATCTTGGGCTCAGTCTAAAGACAGCGCCGTGGATAAGTGTGCTGTACCGTGCATCCTCACATGAGTGCCCTCGGATGGAGGCCCAGGTAATAAAGAAAATCACAGAATGGCCTGGGTTGCAAAGGCCCACAGTGCTCATCTGGTTCCAACCCCCTGCTATGTGCAGGGTCGCCAACCAGCAGACCAGGCTGCTCAGAGCCACATCCAGCCTGGCCTTGAATGCCTGCAGGGATGGGGCATCCACAGCCTCCTTGGGCAACCTGTTCCAGTGCCTCACCACCCTCTGGGGGAAAAACTTCCTCCTAAGATCCAACCTAAACCTCCCCTGTCTCATTTTTATACCATTCCCCCTGGTGGGGTTTACGGTCGGTAAAAATTAGAACTGTGACCCACAGGGGAAATTAATACCTCACCTTTAATGTGGTACCAACTTTTCTTCAGTACTCACCTGTGCTGGGGTAATCACACCTTTGTTCTTAGTTCTTCACCTTTTTAACCTTAATTCTGTGGCAAGGGAAGCTCGTTGTTTGTGTCCTTCCAGCAGTGGGTGGGTGTGATCACTGGTCGCCATCCTTTCCGTAAGGCTGTTTTAAGGTTTCAGGTGAGCAGACCCGGTTCTGTCAGGGTTTCCTGTCAGGTGCTCTCCAGGCCTCTCTTCCAACTCGCGCTGTCAATCTGCATTCCTCCTTGAAGACCCAAAACCACACCCGGCAGTCCAGATGGGTCATTGCCAGCTCCTGGTTCCTCCTGGGATTACCCTTGTCGATGCAATATCCCCATTGTCTTGGATGGTTCACTTTGAGGTTGCTGATATTTCCACACGTTGTTTCCTGCTTCTTGAAGCCGGTTCTTCTCTGCCTTACGTTTATGCATTTGTTTTCTCCATGCTAAGCAGGACGCATCTTCTTAGACCTGAATTTCATCTCTCTGCTCCTGTCAGCCGGGCTCATAAACCCGTCAGTCAGACTGGGCGTGTTGTGCCGTTTCCTTTTAACAAGGTTCTCCTAAAACCAAGGAAACTATCATTAAAACAAGAATAAAATCTAATTAGAGTCCGTGGTGTCAAATCTGGGATGATGTATACAGGGAGAAAATAATGTAGGAAAGCATTCTAAATGCTAAATATGCATCGTTGTTGGTGATGTTCCATACGCAGCTTGGAAAACAATGCAGGAATTGTGGAGATCGTTAACATTCCGTACATTCAATCACTTAGAAAATGTTTTGATGTTCCTAAAAACGTTTTAAACAGGCAGAAAGCAGCTCAGGTGAGAAGAAGGTGCAGCAATGAATGGCAACGAGGGGAAGATAAACCCAAATAGGGGCAAAAAATGTGACTGCACAGCAAAGAGAAGGGAAAAGACGTGAAGTACCGTTGGTGCAACTATGAAGACGAGTGCAGCTTCTCTGCTAGAACCAGAGGGAAATAAGAGGAAAGCAGGAAAGGGAGAAAAAGGGGAGTTTGCTCTCAACAGAGCTGAAATTGCTTTTCTTCTGAATGAAATGAGTGAGCCTGCTCTCTTTCTAGCAGCGTTTCCTCTCCGTCAGTGGGACTTCAGCCCTTGCTTGGTTGGCGTACGCCTTGGTCTCGTTTCAGACGCCCCAGCAGCTTGGCGTGTGTGGATGAAGCAGCTGTGCAGCTCCTGCTCCGGGTTCTGTGGTCAATGCTTTGATAATGAAATACCTAAAAGCACTGCTGGTCCTCCTCTTCCCTGGCATGTCTCCAGTTTTTCAGGGCCCGGTGTCTTCATGGGCATGAAAACTTCCTCTGCTGTCTCGTCCCGGCTTTCTGTAACTGAATCGCCTGTTGGAGCGTTGGTTATGGTTGGCAAATGCTATCTGCCATCCTCCTTCATCAGAGGTGACAACTTCCATACAACCACAGGATCACCAAGGTTGGAAAAGACCTCCAAGATCATCCAGTCCAACCGCCCGCCTACCACCAGTATTTCTCCACTAACCCCAATTCCTGCCCCTATGCCGTCCCTTGGGCCGAACGTTTCCCATTCCTCCCCATCCTGCCTTCTTGCCTTTTGTGCACTGCTGCACCTGTGATGGACCGAGGGCTGACCCGTGGCTTTTCTTCTTTGTGACAGCTTTACAACGTTTTCTCCTGGTAGATCGCTGCCCTGTTCAGCTTCCCTTATCAATCATGTTACAGTTGAACTCCGGGCTTCCCATCGCTGGTGTCAGCCCGCAGGCCGTGAGAAGCCAATCTGATGATGGATGATTTTCTGTCATCGTGTAACAGGCTGAAAGTTGCCTTTTTCTGAGCGTGGGCGTGCTCCAGGAATGTGCATGTGCCAGGCAGACATACCCCAGGCCTGCTGCCCTGCATAGGACACGCATCCCCCTGCCCCTGTGCTGCCTCTATGGGGCACCCCAAGGCGCGTGCTGGGTACAGGGTAGGCTGCTCACCCAGAAGCAGCTTTCATTTGCCTGATGAACTTTTTCTTTTCTTTTTAAATTTACCTTCCCTCTCCAGGCTTTCTCCTTATCACCGTTCTATTTAATTTATTTTCTCTCTCTTTTCATTTGAAGTTTGTCTTGCAGAAATTGATCAGGTTTCTGGCCTCCTGGCTTCCTCCCACTCCTCCTCCAGCCTTCAGTGTGAGACTGATCTAATTCTGAGTCAGATGCCATCTAGGTTTCCATTATCCCAATGATGTTGCTGACTTGAAATCTTCCCTGACCTGCGGCAGTCACGCTCCTATTTCAGATGCCCCACTAAAGCCTCTGCTTTGCTGCAAGCCCACCGGGTCCTCGTCCTTCAGGCTCAGGCCCGCAGCTCTCAGGAGTTCTCTCACACCCACTTAGTTCTGATAGGAAGAGCCATTCTGGGCATGGATCTGTGCTGCTCAGGTCCTTGAGAGCATCCTTCAGTGGTGCAGAGCCCAGATGGTGACTAACACTGCCAAGAGGACTGGCCTTTCCTCTTCACCCTGTGCTCCCTGCTCTAGACGGCCCCGTCCATCACGACTCCATCTGAAGAAGGTAGCTAAGAATACACTAATTGGTTGATCTATCCCCTCTGCTGCACCCTAGGCACTCTTTTTTGCTGGGTTGAAAGGAACCTCTGGGGCCATCTGGTCCAACCCCAGCAGGGTCACCCGGAGCCGCTTGCCCAGGACCACCTCCTGGGCTGCCATGTTTCAGCTGGTGTCCGTTGCCTCTTGTCCCATCACCGGGCACTGCTGACGTGAGCCTGGCTTCTTTTCCAGGTGCTGCCCATTTGCAGATCTTGCATTGCTCTCTGTGATTTGATGATCTCAGTGTCTGTGTGGGCCCCATAGTGCTCTGGCCAAAGCAGTTCTTCCCTTGCAGAATCTTCCTCTGAGCCTTCAGCAGATGCTACCAGCCCACCTTTGGTCTATGTGGGAAGCTGAAGCTCACTCCTTCCTGCAGCGCGGCTGGTTCATGAAAGCAGTGACCTCCAGGGCATCCCATCTGTTGGCTGTAGAGCTGCCCAGTGCCCACGGATGCAGGCAGGCTGTGGGGGAGGTGAGGTGATCCCCCACACCAAGGCTGCTGGCGGTGCTCACGCTGTGCTTTTTGGATAAGGCTCTGCTGTTTTCCCCGCTGCCTGTGCTGGTGGCTGTCATCCCTACTGGAAACAGAGACAAGATTTACTCCTCTGAGCGTGCAGCTCACATTTCTTCTCCTGCTCAAAGGTTTCCATGCTGCTGCCTTAAGTTTTTCAGCTTCCCAGGAGGATTCTGAGTTCAGAACTCCCTGCTCCTCTTGATGGAAGAGATCACAGCATCATCTGTCTCTCTTTAGGACGGTTTTGTGATGCATCTCATTAGGGGAATCATCGTGCTTTTCCAGCAGACCCATCTGCCTCATCTGAAACAACCAAGAAGGCTCTCCTAGGCTGGGGCTGAATGGCTGCAGCTTTGGATTTCTTTCCTGTTTCTCAAACACGTTGACCTGATGCAGGTGATTAGCAGACACTCCTTGCAGGCCGAGGTGCAGAAGGTTGATCTCGCTGCCTGGCTGAAGTTCCTCTTCTATAGCTAGGCCTGGGAGTCTGGTCCATAGGAAAAGAGAAAAAATGAAGGCTCTTTTGCTGTATAGATCATAAGTTGGGCATTGCCAACGCGCTGCACGGTTGGTTGGCAGAGACAGAGGGCGTCGGAGATGCGTTTATCTCAGAGCAGCTCACGCACAGGAGGTCTGTCTATTGCTTGCAGGCAGTGTTTGGTCTACGGTGTAGTCATACAGTGCCTGACCCCAGCCACACCTCCTGGGAGCAGCAGACTATCTGCATCTGCGCCGTGTCACGGCAGCACACATTGCTGGGAACGCGTTGGGAGCTTCTGCTCATATGGCAGTGCAGATGGAAGCACCGTATGCGAGCCGTAGGAGCCACCCAGTAGGACTGCCAGACTTCTGGGAATCTAGAACAAATATAGAACGTTGCTTCAAAGCTCCTGGCTGAGCGAAGGTAGACAGCTCTGCAAAAAGGCCCGACAGCCATTCGTGTTGTGCTGGTCAAAAAAGAGGACATTCAGTTCCCCGTTATCTGAGAGGCAGAAAGCCATCAGCACTGGAAAGCCTCTCGTTGGAGATGTTCTGCAGAGAGTGGTGTAGAAAGAGCAAAGTCGGGCAGGGTGTGAGTGCTGCTCAGGGTCTGAGGAGAGGTAAGTGCTGCAGTACTGAATTGCTGCCTGCAGCCAACCAAACTAATGGGCTGCTTTCACAGAATCACAGGATGGGCTGGGTTGGAAGGGACCTCGAGGATCATGAAGCTCCAACCCCTCCCCTGCCAGGCAGGGCCACCAACCTGCCCATTTCATACCAGCCCAGGCTGCCCAGGGCCCCATCCAACCTGCCCTTCAACACCTCCAGGGATGGACGGGGCATCCACAGCCTCTCTGGGCAGCTGTTCCAGCACCTCACCACTCTCACACTAAATAACTTCCCCCTCACATCCAACCTCAATCTGCCCTCCCTCAACTTCAAACCATTTCCCCTTGTCCTGCTGTTATCTTCCCTTTCTAAGAGTTGTCTCCCCTTTCTGCAGAAGGTCCGTTCCCTTCCTGCCCAGCAGCATTGCTGGTATTTGCTTCCTTCTCACCCTATCTTCCCCTATAGCTGCCGCTGCTGCACCTCCACCTGCTCCCTCCTGGCTCTGCTCCTGCTTTCTCTTTGTTTTTGCACCCAACATTTGTCAGTGCACGTTTTGCACACTTAGGATGGTAACAACAAAGTTCTGGACTTCTCCAACTGTTGCAGCTCTCAGCTGAGGAATACCTCTAAGAAGATGGTGTGCCTTAATGCAGAGTATAAAATACACGGAGGTTTGTTTGATTCAGACAGCATTTTTTGCTGTTTTGCCTCAAGTCTGAGGTTCCAGCAAGGGGAGAATGTACTTTTTCAGCTACAAAAATGCACAAAATTACCAGCATCTCATAGTTGCACATTCTGGCCTCTACTTATTGTTACCATAAAGCTAAACTCTTTCTAATCAAATTTGCCTTCCCCTTTCTTTCTTCCCACTTCATGGACTTCCCTTTCAGTTTTTCTGTCACCCGGGGGCTTCCCTCAAACCAGAAGCGTTTGGTTGGGACTGACTCAGGGCCAGTTGGTGTTTTGCTGCTCCTCTGTCTCCCAGCCCACCCTTTCCTTTCAGTCTGAGAGCTTTCTAATACCCCCAGCAGTGACTGTGTCAGCTTCAAGTGCTGCAGGACCTGCGCCTTCCTTTGTGCAGCTTTGCTGTGGATGTTTTCTGGCACCGAAGAGCAGATAAGGTTAACCCACCTCGGATCTCCCAGTGCTCATACTTGTGGGTATATGCATCCAAGGTGCATGTACTCACTGTTGTGTCATCACTGCACGAGGAGAGGGGCTCCATTTTTAGTTATATGTTTGAACTCCAGGATAGCTGCTCTTTGCACTTCCCATGGAAAACTCCTGCTGCAGGTTGGAGCCCTCCGAGGTCCTGGCCATGGGGCAATCTGCTGCATGTGGGAGTGGGTAACCTGGAGCCCTGGGCTGAGCCAGGGGCTGTAAGGGGCTGCCCGGTGAGTCCCTGCAGCTCTGCTGTGGATGGGTGTGGGATTGTTAGAGGAAACTGCCCCGATCCTTAGGAAACACAACCAAACAGGTTGCACAGAGAGGTGCTGCCGCCCATCCCTGCAGACACCCACGCTCAGAGGATGGGGCTCTGAGCACTGGTGGAGCTGTGGGTGTCCCTGCTCGCTGCAGGGAGTGGGACCAGACGGCCTTTAGAGGGCCCTTCCAACCCAAACCATTCTGTAATCAACAGATTCCCCATCTCTGTGCCCTCAGTAAAGCTGCAGGACCTTTAGCTGTGCCCAGCAGCGTCCCACGTTGTCTGTTGGATGCGATCGTTTCAGCGCTGGGATCCATCGCGCTGCGAAGGCCCAGCTGAGGCAGCAGTGCAATAAGGGAAATCCTTTCGTCTTCCTTGCGTTTCCCAGTTGGGTTGTGAGACGCAAACAGCTCCTCTCCCTTGGCAGGGGTAGATGTGAGGTGATATCTGTAGCAGACGTCTCCTTCAGCGCGTTGCTTCTCGCCTTTCCGCGGTGCTTCCCGGGCTGTCACCTGCATGGGATGCGTTGTTTGTCTGAACGTCTCTGAAGCTGAAATGCTTTTTCCAAATGCTCCTTTCCGGCTTTTTGCCACTCTGGGCGTTCAGCTGTCGGATCTCCCCACGTTTGGGTGATTTGTCCTTCTATACCAAAGCTTTTGTTGCCTGCTTACAGAATGTGACCTTCGGGACAGCAAACCTTGTGTGCGTATGTGCAGAGAGAAGGGGATGCAGCTGGAGGCAGGCTGGGGGGAAGCAGGTTTGGACTCACTTCTCTGTTACTGTGGGCTCATTTTGAGGTTGCACATGGAAGGCCTCCTTCCTCCTGGCCATCGCTGATCTTGTACAGTTCTGGCTGAGGAGCTGGAGCGTGAATTCCAGGCCCCGGGAAATAAATAAATCACAGCAGCATTGTTGAGCTGAGGATAGTAAGACTATTTCTGCTGATAAAGGATGATAGTGGAGAGGTGTGCGTGCTGTACTGAGTCACCGAGTTAAAAATATCCCTTCGTCACAAGTTAGTGGTAAAATGCAAGCGAACCTCGTGTTTCCAAAAGCTGTTCCTGTAGGAGGGCTGAGCAGCTGGAGCTGCGCCCGGCTCCGTCGGTGTCTGGGGGGCTCGGCAGCCATAGAACCATAGAATGGCCTGGGTTGAAAAGGCCCACAGTGCTCATCTGGTTCCAAACCCTGCTATGTGCAGGGTCGCCAACCACCAGAGCAGGCTGCCCAGAGCCACATCCAGCCTGGCCTTGAATGCCTGCAGGGATAGAGCATCCACAGCCTCCTTGGGCAACCTGTTCCAGTGCCTCACCACCCTCTGGGGGAAAAACTTCCTCCTAAGATCCAACCTAAACCTCCCCTGTCTCACTTTAAAACATTCCCCCTTGTCCTATCACCATCCACCCTCACAAACAGCCGTTCCCCCTCCCTTCAAGTACTGCAAGGCCACAATGAGGTCTCCCCGCAGCCTTCTCTTCTCCAAGCTGAACAAGCCCAGTTCCCTCAACCTTTCCTCATAGCAGAGCTGCTCCAGCCCTCTGCCCATCTCAGTGCCCTCCTCTGGACCCGCTCCAAGAGCTCCACGTCCTTCCTGTGCTGGGGGCCCCAGGCCTGGACGCAGCACTGCAGATGGGGCCTCACAAGAGCTGAGCAGAGGGGGACAATCACCTCCCTGTCCCTGCTGGCCACCCCTTTTTAATGCAGCCCAGCACACAGCTGGCCTTCCGGGCTGCAGGCACTGCTGGCTCATGCCCAGCTTCTCGTCCACCAGGACCCCCAAGTCCTTCTCTCAGGGCTGCTCTCAAGGAGATCTTCCCCCACTCTGTATCAATAGCTGTTATTGCCCCAACCCAATGCAGCACCCTGTACTTGGCCTTACTGAACCTCTTTAGATTCTCATGGGCCCACTTCTCCAGCCTGTCCAGGTCCCTCTGGATGCTTCCCTTCCCTCCAATCGACCATTTCCTGATGGGATGGTTGGTCTCAAACATCCACCTGAAGCTCACATGGTGTGGGGATGGTCCTGGCAGGGCACAGTCCATCCAGTGCAGGACCCAAGCAGCCCAGAGCGCTTCTTTGAGCTTAATGTTCTGAGGAGCAGCAATGGATCTTCGTGTTCTCCTTCCCATTTCGCTTTGGTTCTTTCATGTTTTCAGAACCACGTCCGAAAATATTCTTTTGAAAAATTGTTCTGACTTTTGTGGTTTCAGGTTGGGAATTAGGAACAAGCTGTGCTCCAAAGCTCAGTCAGCACTGCACAGCTGCCCAGGGCAGTGGGGAGTCCCCATCCTTGGGGGGGTTCAATGGCCACAGGGATGTGGCACTTGGGGACGTGCTCAGTGGGATGGGCTGGGGTTGGATTGGTGATCTCAGAGCTCTCTTGTGCCTGAATGATTCTGTGATCTTATCAGTGCCTACAAGTCATTCCTAGCTGGTGTCAGGCATCCAACCGCCGAGCTGTGAGGAGACGGGAACGGTGATCTGTGAGCTCTTTGCCACCCTTTTGGTGCACAACCATCGACAGATGCTCTCCCTGCAATGCTGGGAGCGTCTTTTCACCTTGGGGTTACTGACTGGGCGAGCTGAGGCAGAACAATTGTTGGCTTTGCATCCCCCATGGAAGGCAGCTGTTGTCCGTCCATATGGTGCAGTCTGCAAGCGAGCACGGGCTCAGTGCTGGTCGGAGCCGCTCAACTCTCTTCCCTCCCTCTCATTTCAGGTGGCCATAATTGCAGGAAATTTTGAGTTGGCTGAAATCATCAAAACCCACAAAGAGTCCGATGTTGGTGAGTTGGATCTTTTTTTCTTCTCCTCTTTTCTCCCTTTTTCAATCTTCCTGTGGAGCTGAGGGCTGTTGTCAGGCGGGTGCGTGACCTGCTGGTTTCGTGGTGCTGCTCGCCGTGGCTGGCACAGCCTGCAGCCTGCTCTGGGTCTCGGGAGCAGCAGGATGGATCCGCTTTCCTTCGGGGGCCATCAGTGTTCAGCCTGTTTGTCCAACGCAGTGTTTGCTTATGGCTGCTGAGATTGCCAAGGTAAAGAATGAGCCAAACCGTTAGTCTGGAGTGGGTCTGAAAAGCGCATTGTGAAACCCTTTACCTTTTCTCCCCGTGCATTTTTGGGGCCGTTTCATACTGGAGCTCCTCTCCTGCAAAAGCTGCTAGGCAGAGCTGGGGCAGGGAGACGTGTCTTCTGGCAGCAGGGATGATGGTTATGGAGCTGCCCCACAACAGAGCTTCTATTCGTGAAGTAGCACCCGTTGCTTCTTTCAGTTTGGGATTTCCTGCACCACCTTTTCCTTCGCAGCATCTCTTAGCTCCTTTTGTGGTGTAGAGATTATCATGCAGTATTATACATCGTGCAAAGCCGACCTTTAGGTCAGGTGTAACAGCAGCTGGAGCAAAGAAGGAGGGGTGTTTGAAGGGATGCCATTTGTCTTCCCAAGCAGCCTCTCAAGCCGTGGCTGGACACGTGCTGCCGATGCACAGCAGTGACTGAACTCCCTATTTTGCTTTGCTTGAACACGCAGCTTTTGCTTTACCTCTTGAATGGTCTTTATCTCAATCTGTCAGTTTTCTCACTTCTTACCTTGCTGATTCTCTTCCCAATCCTGCCTGGGGAGAGCGGCTGTGTGGCGCTGAGCTGCCTACCAGGGTTAACCCAACCCTCAACTCTTGGAAAGGGGAGATAACAGCAGGACAAGGGGAAATGGTTTGGAGTTGAGGGAGGGCAGATTGAGGTTGGATGTCAGGGGGAAGTTGTTTAGTGTGAGAGTGGTGAGGTGCTGGAACAGCTGCCCAGAGAGGCTGTGGATGCCCCGTCCATCCCTGGAGGTGTTGAAGGGCAGGTTGGATGGGGCCCTGGGCAGCCTGGGCTGGTCTGAACTGTGGAGGTTGGTGGCCCTGCCTGTGGTGGGGGGTTGGAGCTTCATGATCCTCAAGGTCCCTTCCAACCCGGGCCATTCTGTGATATTGGGCTTGGTTCTTGGAAGCACCCCTCAGTCTGGGAACCTGCACCCCAGCTCGTCCTTTTATCACTTCTTTTCTCAGGCAGCTCTCACTAACAGCTGAATCATAGAATCACAGAATGGCCTGGGTTGCAAAGGCCCACAGTGCTCATCTGGTTCCAACCCCCTGCTGTGTGCAGGGTCGCCAACCAGCAGACCAGGCTGCCCAGAGCCACATCCAGCCTGGCCTTCAATGCCTGCAGGGCTGGGGCATCCACAGCCTCCTTGGGCAACCTGTTCCAGTGCCTCACCACCCTCTGTGTGAGCTGCTGAGGACCTTTGAGAAGAGTCAGAAAGGATTTGGGGAAAAGTCTGAGGCTTATCAGGAGGTATTCAACAGTGCTCACGAGAAGGCTGTGCTATTAATCCAAGGGGAGAGAGACTGCAGTGGGAGGGGTATGGGAGTAGATGACCTCCAAAGGTCTCTCCCAGCCTCAATGGTTTGGATCGATATCAAACAGAATGGCACCATTTTATTGGAAAAGTTTAAGGAAAATGGCACGGAATCGTGTCAGTAAGAATGAATTGTCTGTGCTTTAGATAGGTCTGCTTGTACAAAATAGGTCAGATAACAGTTGTGAGCTGATTGCACACAAACCAGCAGGTCCAGATGGCATCCACCTGGGGTCAGTGGAACTGGCAGATGAACGCCCAAGGAAGGAGAAATTGCTTTCTGAAGTTCATTAAGAACTGAGAAGTGCAAATGTCTGGCTGGAGGAGAGCAGGTTATGGGACCTGGACAGGCTGGAGAAGTGGGCCCATGAGAACCTAATGAGGTGCAGTAGGGCCGAGTGCAGGGTGCTGCTTTGGGTCGGGGCAATAACAGCTATTGATACAGAGTGGGGGAAGATCTCCTGGAGAGCAGCCCTGAGAGAAGGACTTGGGGGTCCTGGTGGACGAGAAGCTGGGCATGAGCCAGCAGTGTGCGCCTGCAGCCCGGAAGGGCAGCTGTGTTCTGGGCTGCATTAAAAAGGCGTGGCCAGCAGGGAGAGGGAGGTGATTGTCCCCCTCTGCTCAGCTCCTGTGAGGCCCATCCGCAGTGCTGCATCCAGGCCCGGGGCCCCCAGCACAGGAAGGACGTGGAGCTCTTGGAGCGGGTCCAGAGGAGGCCACTGAGATGGTCAGAGGGCTGGAGCGGCTCTGCTATGAGGAAAGGTTGAGGGAACTGGGCTTGTTCAGCTTGGAGAAGAGAAGGCTGCGGGGAGACCTCATTGTGGCCTTGCAGTACTTGAAGGGAGCGTCTAAACAGGAGGGGGAACGGCTGTTTGTGAGGGTGGATGGTGATAGGACAAGGGGGAATGGTCTTAAAGTGAGACGGGGAGGTTTAGGTTGGATCTTAGGGGGATGCAGAGGGTGGTGAGGCACTGGAACAGGTTGCCCAAGGAGGCTGTGGATGCCCCATCCCTGCAGGTATTGAAGGCCAGGCTGGATGTGGCTCTGGGCAGCCTGGTCTGGTGGTTGGCGACCCTGCACATAGCAGGGGTTGGAACCAGATGAGCACTGTGGGCCTTTGCAACCCGAGCCATTCTATGTTTCTTTCTTTCTTTCATCTGAAGCTCCATTCTGTTATTTGGGGTGGGAAGGGGGTCGGCGTTAGGTGTGGGGGCTCTGGAGCACCTCCTGGCAGGGCCGTCTGTTTGCCCCATTGGCATTCAAGTCTTAAATCTGCTTCAGCCAGCTCCTGTCAGCCCCGTGCATCACTCGGTGTAATCAGACGTGCTCCTCCTTCCCTGCTCTTCTCAACCACATTTGTTGTGGCGTTAATTGCACGTCGTTTGGTATCAGCTGGATCTCGTGTCAGCTGCTCAGTCATTTTCACCATCCCTCTTTCTGGGAAGTTTTCTTAGTCTGCAAGTTGTCAAGTGTTTGTTTCAGCTAATGAGTGGCTTCGTCATCGTGATGTGCTCCAAATGCCTCCCCCTGCTCCTTTTGGGGTGTACTTCTGCATCTACAACACAACCCAAATGCCTTTAGGGCTTTCCTTCCTTCCACACCACTTGGTTTTCCTTACTGTTTTGGCTCCCCTTATCCATTCTGAATGTATTGCAACTCCTTATTGATTTCAGTTGTTCTCCATAGTTGGAGGGTGAATATATCCTGCAATACCAACATGGTATTGCATGGAGTCACAGCATGGGTAGGTTGGAAGGGACCCCCAGCCCACCTCTGCCGCGGGTTGGGTGTCCCCATCAACTCAGGCCCACACATGGCCTGGGGCACCTCCAGGCACCCACAGCCTTCAGTTTGCTGCTCTTGTCCAACCGAGTGCTTAACCGTAGCTGCTTTATTTCACACTTGTGGTTCTATGGCTGCTGTTCCTTTTTTCAGCTCGTGATTTTATTCATGTTTACCCTTCCTACGTGGAAGGAGATCCGGGGGAAACAATACAACATTAATTCAATGCTGAGAAATTGGGCTTAAGCATTAAGTGTACGTAAGAGTGGTTGGGACTGTCTTCTATCCTTTAATGCCAAATAGAATGGGGTCATGATTCACGGTCACTAAGCAACCACCAACTTCAAGTCTAAGGAATTAGTTCATCATCAGTTGTAATGAGACCCAAAGTAGTTGCCCTGTATTACATAAAATACCATTTTTTGTTGGGGAATTCTGGTCTGTTTGAGATCACCAGCATTTGTTCATGAAACTGAAGCGCACCATCGCAGCAGTGGTTTTCCTTAGGGGTGGTGGTAGGGGTGGGGGGGGTGCCTCACCCCCTCTGCTCCAGTTCAGCAGCTCTGCTGACCCACAGCAGTCTGTTCTTTTGGGATGCATCCACCTCTTGGCTCACATTTGCTGGAAATCCTGCAGCCCTGGCTCCCTGGTGGCTCTATATGGGAGCACTGGCGGCACAGAGCCTTCCTCTCTCCCATTACCTTGGAACAGTTATTTTTTTTCAAGGTGTTTAGGAATGTGATGACCTAAATTGGGCCTAGCAAGGGTCAGAAAGTGACAGGGACACCTAACTCCTCGTTGTGCCCATCCCATGTGGAGAGATGATGAGAAGTGCATATCCCAGTGCGTGTGTGTGTGAGCAGACAGCAGGGCATTAATTCAGACCACGACACTGAAGCCAATGGGATGAGGTTTAATAAGACCAAATGTCGGGTCCTACACTTTGGCCACAGCAACCCCAAGCAACGCTACAGGCTTGGGGCGGAGTGGCTGGAAGACTGTGTAGAGGAAATGGACCTGGGGGTGTTGGTTGACGCTCGGCTGAACATGAGCCAGCAGTGTGCCCGGGTGGCCAAGAAGGCCAATGGCATCCTGGCTTGTATCAGAAGTAGTGTGAGCAGCAGGAGCAGGGCAGTCATTGTCCCCCTTACTCAGCACTGGTGAGGCCGCACCTCGAGTGCTGTGTCCAGTTCTGGGCCCCTCACTGCAAGAAAGACATCGAGGCCCTGCAGCGTGTCCAGAGAAGGGCAACAAAGCTGGTGAGGGGTCTGGAGCACAGGCCTTATGAGGAGCGGCTGAGGGAGCTGGGATTGTTCAGTCTGGAGAAGAGGAGGCTCAGGGGAGACCTTATTGCTCTCTATAACTACCTGAAGGGAGGTTGTAGTGAGCTGGGGGTCGGCCTCTTCTCTCGTGTAACTGGTGATAGGACTAGAGGGAATGGTTTCAAGCTGTGCCAGGGAAGATTCAGGCTGGATATTAGGAAATACTACTTCTCTGAAAGAGTGGTCAGGCACTGGAATGGGCTGCCCAGGGAGGTGGTGGAGTCACCGACCCTGGAGGTGTTCAAGGAACGTTTGGATGTTGTGTTGAGGGACGTGGCTTAGCGTGTACTATTGATGATAGGTGGATGGTTGGACTGGATGATCTTATAGGTCTTTTCCAACCTTAGTGATTCTGTGATTCTGTGATTCTGTGACGCTCTTGGAAGATTCCATGAGTCTTCAAGCACTGAATTGTTCATCGTTGTGAAAAAATACCCAGCTTTGTGACGTTGTAGAGTGCAAACCAAATCATGGAGTCACAGCATGGTGGGTTGGAAGGGACCCCCAGCCCCACCTCTGCCGCGGGTTGGGTGTCCCCATCAACTCAGGCCCACACATGGCCTGGGGCACCTCCAGGCACCCACAGCTCTGGGCATAACTCCCAGCAGGCTCTGAGGACATGCAGAATGACATACAGCCACTCAGATAAACGTGTGAGACAAGTAGAGGCTGTGACGTTCATTTCTTCCTTTCCAACTTCTTCTCTTGATTCCTTCCCAAAGAAACCTCTGGTAGACGTTGAATAACTTTGCATCCAAGCTATAAATAAGTACTCGTAGAATCAAAAGCTTCATTTCTTCTTGCCTGATTGTGTCAGATTTCCCGGACTGTGTAACAAATGTGGAGGTTTTTTCTGAGTTTATTCTATCACCCATGCTTTTTTTGCCAGTGATCTCTCTGTGTGTGTGTGTGTAGGTCATTGGCAAGGATAAAAAGCATTGTTATGACTGTACCAAGAACCAGCTTGCTGAATGATACTGGAAATGGTTCCCACTGTTTTCCTCCACTGATGCTTCTATTTGGTCAGACTCTGGAGCCAGGGAGGTGGGGGAGCTGCCGTCCCTGTAAGTGTTCCATAAGGGTGCAGATGTGGTACTGAGGGACGTGGTTTAGTGGGGAAGTATTGGTGGTAGATGGATGGCTGGACTGGATGATCTTGGAGGCCTTTTCCAACCGTGGTGATTCTATGGTTTTATCTATATGGGTAATAGGAAACCTGTAAGCCAGCAGTGGTGAAGAGATAAGTTAGAGAATAGTAAGTCTCTGTGTGACTTTCTTTCTTGTGCCATCTGCGAAGACCTTTTTCCTCACTGCTGTCAGTCAGAGTATTGAGCTACCTGAAGCCTTGGTCTCAGCAGCCCTTCAGCTCCTAAGGGAAGAGTTCTCTGTTAAAATGAATAAGATGTGGTTGACTATGGCGGGGCAGCTCCTGGGTCCTGCTGGAAGGTGATCATCTTCAGATGAACGAGGTGATGTTCAAAGGTCCCTTCCAACCCAACCCAACCTAACCCAACCCAACCCAACCCAACCCAAAAGGTTCTATGCATTACAGTAAAGCAGAGGTGAGATCTGCGTTCTTCTCAGCACATCACATTCAGTGCTCTGAACTGGAGATGTCACACAGCAGAAGTCCTGGTGTGGTCCTGAGAGCACAGATAGGCTGCAGAAAGTCACTCCTAGGCTGGAAAATTGAGCTGAGTCGTGTTGGCTGTCAGTGCTTGTTTGGAAAGGGCATTAAAACACCGACTTGGTGACCTCAGTGTGCATTCATCACTGGGCACAGTGCTGGGAGGAGCAGCAGCTCTCGTGGTGGATTCCCCTCACTGAGGAGCACTGCCTGCCCCTCATGCTGGGGCTCTGCTGTCCTCTGCTTGCTGGGGGATGCGGTGGGAGCCTTGAGCCTCTGTTCTCACCTGGGGTTGGCTGGGTGTGTGTTCTGCACCCAGGATGGCATCCCCTGTGCTCTTTTTGCCATGATCTCTGTGTGTGTGTAGGTCACTGGTAAAGATAAGAAGTATTTAGACAACTGTGCCAAGAACAAACTATGCTCTGGCACTTCAGAATCACAGAATCACAGAATGGCCCGGGTTGGAAGGGACCTCGAGGACCATGAAGCTCCAACCCCATCGCCACAGGCAGGGCCACCAACCTCCCCATTTCAGACCAGCCCAGGCTGCCCAGGGCCCCATCCAACCTGCCCTTCAACACCTCCAGGGGTGGACGGGGCATCCACAGCCTCTCTGGGCAGCTGTTCCAGCACCTCACCACTCTCACACTAAAGAACTTCCCCTCACATCCAACCTCAATCTGCCCTCCCTCAACTCCAAACCATTTCCCCTTGTCCTGCTGTTATCTCCCCTTTCCAAGAGCTGACTCCCCTCCTGTTTGGAGGCTCCCTTTAGGTCCTGGAAGGCTGCACTGAGCTCACCCCGCAGCCTTCTCTTCTCCAGGCTGAACAAGCCCAGCTCCCTCAGCCTGTCTTTGTAGGGGAGGTGCTGCAGCCCTCTGATCATCTTTGTGGCCTCCTCTGGACCCTCTCCAACAGCTCCCTGTCTTTCTTGTACTGGGGGCTCCAGACCTGGACGCAGTACTGCAGATGGGGCCTCACGAGGGCAGAGCAGAGAGGGACAATCCCCTCCCTGTCCCTGCTGGCCACCCCTCTGCTGATGGAGCCCAGGATCCCATTTGCTTTCCGAGCTGTAGGAGCACACTGCTGCCTCATGTTCAGTTTTTCATCCCCCAGGACCCCCAGGTCCTTCTCTGCAGGGCTGCTCTCAAGGACTGCTCCTCCCAGCCTGTATCAATGCCTGGCATTCCTCCGGCCCAAGTGCCAAACCTCGCACTGTGCTGTGTTGAACCTCATGAGGTTCACCCGGGCCCACCTTCCAAGCCTGCTGAGATCCCCTGGCAGGTGGACGTGCAGAGTGCATTAAAGGGGTCTGTCCTGGGCAGGCTCAATGCAGTCACAGAATCCCAGAACCACCCAGGTGGAAAGACCTCTCAGGTCCCACATCCAACCCCAAGCAATCCCCACCGTGCCCACTAACCACGTCCCCACTGCCGCATCCACGTGTTGCAAGAGCGCATTTGGGCTTGTTTGGTGCTGGAGAAGTGGTCCGAAAAATCCGGGAGGAGAAAGGAAGGGTGTGGGGAGAGCAGGGATGGAGAAGGGCTGGCAGGACGGCCAGCAGGAGGCAAGGCAGCCCCTGGGCTCTGAGCAGCAGCGCCACATCGGGCAGACAGGAGAGGAATGAGCAGAAATGCAGCCGAGTCCCGACTGAACCCTTCTTCCCCTCCCTGCACCGCAGGGTGGGAGCCATGCAGTCGGATGTGGGCTGCAGAAAGCAGCACCTCCAGGTGCTGGGCTGCTTTCAGACTCAATGGAGCTGCTGGGTGAAGTCAATGGGGCTGATTCATCCTGCCCACACTTCGTCAGGTGAACGGCGCCGCTGGCTCCGGGACTGCACACATCTGCACCCCTCCCAGGGAGAGCCCGGAGCCCACGGGCCAACACCCACAGCCGGGATGTGAGTCACGTCCTCTGGGGGGAGGAGGAGATGCTGCACAGCTCCAGGGGCCGCGGGGCAGCAGCAGAGCCCCGAGGAGGACGCCTGGGAGGGCAGGAGGCTGCATGTTTGCACTGCAGCGAGCTCAGGGGGGCTGCAGTGTGGTGGGGTCGGGCTCTTCTCTCCTCTGCCAAGTGATGGGATGAGAGGAAATGGCCCCAGGTTGTGGCAGGGGAGGTTCAGGTTGACATCAGCTGCAAGTGCTGGAGGAAGCTGCCCACGAGGCAGTTGAGCCCCATCCCAGTGTGTGGATGCGGTGCATGGAACGCGGGTGGGTGGGCTCAGCAAAGCTGGGTTGATGGCTGGACCTGATGACCCTATAGCTCCTGACCAACCTACACCATTCCAAGGGCCCAGCAAACGCAGCTGAGGGCAGAGCTGGTCCTATGGACTCACCTGCTCATCCCCAGTTAGAAATGCTCCAAAGGTGCCACGGCTTCCCAGCAGTAATGGTGCACGGAGCACAGGAAGGGGTGCTGGTGGCGGCAGGCTGCTCACGGGCAGCTTTGCAATGGACTCTGCTCAAGAACAACCTGAGTTCAGATGTGTGTGATGGAGCTGGGAGATGGGAGGACGGGCCTTTCCCAGTAAAGCTCACTCGCACCCTGGGGTGCTGCAGACCCACAGCAGCGACAGAATGGTATAAAGCCGCTCATTCCCTGATGCACAGTGCATCAGTCCAGGTCCTTATCAACAACCTTTCCTCTCTGCCTCAGAAAACCGAGACCAGAACACAGAGCAGCTGCTCCCAGTCCGCACAACAGAAGCTGCCTGTGACCAGGGCCAGCCCTGCACCACAGCTGGGATTGCTGGGAGAGCACAGCCGGCTCCCCATCAGACCTGTCCTGAGGAGCAGCGTGGGTGCCCACGGGGCGGCACGAGGCTTCCAGCCCTGCCCACTCGGCTCCCAGCAGGCGAAGCTTTAGGGAAGGAGATCTCCAGTCACCCTTAGACTTGCACACCAAACGTTTCAGCTTCTCCCAGCAATCACTGTGTACAGCCTGTGCCCCAGGGGTCTGCGATCCACTGCATCACCCCTCCTGAGGCTCTGAGAGGCACATCCCTACTGAAGGCTGTGCTCCTGTCCTGCAGGAGCCCCCCCAGCCGGGCAGCCAGGGGTTCCCTGTCAGCGAAACTGGGAAAAGCCCCGTCCCAAACGGAGAAATAATCCACCTGGGGCTCCACAGAGACTGAGCAGACACCTCTGGAAGTGCTGTCACAGTGGTGCTCCTGCAATGGAAGCAGAGGACAGCAGGAAGGGGGGAATCACAGATCACAGAATGGCCTGGGTTGGAAGGGACCTCGAGGATCACGAAGCTCCAACCCCCCACTGCACACAGGCCCACCAACCTCCACATCTCAGACCAGCCCAGGCTGCCCAGGCCCCATCCAACCTGCCCTTCAACACCTCCAGGGATGGACGGGGCATCCACAGCCTCTCTGGGCAGCTGTTCCAGCACCTCACCACTCTCACACTAAACAACTTCCCCCTCACATCCAACCTCAATCTGCCCTCCCTCAACTCCAAACCATTTCCCCTTGTCCTGCTGTTATCTCCCCTTTCCAAGAGCTGACTCCCCTCCTGTTTGGAGGCTCCCTTTAGGTCCTGGAAGGCTGCACTGAGCTCACCCCGCAGCCTTCTCTTCTCCAGGCTGAACAAGCCCAGCTCCCTCAGCCTGTCTTTGTAGGGGAGGTGCTGCAGCCCTCTGACCATCTTTGTGGCCTCCTCTGGACCCTCTCCAACAGCTCCCTGTCTTTCTTGTACTGGGAGCTCCAGACCTGGACGCAGCACTGCGGATGGGGACTGATGAGGGCAGAGCAGAGAGGGACAATCCCCTCCCTGTCCCTGCTGGCCACCCCTGTGCTGATGGAGCCCAGGATCCCATTTGCTTTCCGAGCAAGAAGGAATCATAGAATGATAGAATGGCCTGGGCTGCAAAGGCCCACAGTGCTCATCTGGTTCCAACCCCCTGCTGTGTGTAGGGTCGCCAACCACCAGCCCAGGCTGCCCAGAGCCACATCCAGCCTGGCCTTCAATGCCTGCAGGGCTGGGGCATCCACAGCCTCCTTGGGCAACCTGTTCCAGTGAAGGAAGGATTATTGGACGTAGAGGCCAGCGGTTCAGTGACTGCTATTGCAATTCCTTGGAACTTCACTGCAGCTTTTGGCCTGCTGGCTGTAACATACAGAGCTAAATCAGCATCCTTGATGGCCATCCTTAGAGTTGCAGAAGGAAGTTTGAAAGAGGCTGAGAACCTCCTCGCCTGCGCTGCTCACAGGTGAATTGGCTGCACCTTTGGGGACAGCATGGGGGAAAACTAGCAACTTTAATTAATGTGTATTTTTAGCAGCTTTAATTTCAGTTACACAAATACAGAGCAACGTCTGCTCCCACTGTGCAGAGCTGCACTGCCAGCAGAGGAGTGAGGAGGGGGAGAGAGGAGGGGCTGTGACTGGCAGTGGAGCACCAAATGTGAGCGCGGGTCATTGAGAGCCACATGGAGACGACCGGAGGAGCGGTTGGAGGATGCTTTCATTTTTGTTAATTGAAAAAGCAAAGCATCACGAGGATCCGATTCCTGCCTGAGGAGCACTTCTCAGTGCCGGAAATCGTAGAATGGAATCGCAGAACCATAGAATGGCCTGGGTTGCAAAGGCCCACAATGCTCATCTGGTTCCAACCCCCTGCTGTGTGCAGGGTTGCCAACCACCAGCCCAGGCTGCCCAGAACCACATCCAGCCTGGCCTTCAATGCCTGCAGGGATGGGGCATCCACAGCCTCCTTGGGCAACCTGTTCCAGTGCCTCACCACCCTCTGCGTGAAAAACTTCCTCCTCAGATCCAACCTAAACCTGCCCTGTCTCAGCTTAAAACCATTCCCCCTTGTCCTATCACCATCCACCCTCACAAACAGTCGTTCCCCCTCCTCTGGAGCAGGCAGCTCTGCTCTGTCCCCGCATTGTGTCCCTTTCCTTCAGCTTTCCTTCCTGGAAGCGATACCTGGAAGTCTCCTGGAGCAGCAGGGAGGTGCTCAGTGCCTCCTTCCTTCACCTTGGTAATTTTCCACTGTTAAAATGTAAATGTAGCCTCTCAGCCTGGAACCGTGGAGACATTTGCACTTGGTGAGCTTTTGCTCTTTTACATGAATATTTAACACCGAGCCAGTAAATCTCTAAATAACCTCGCGGTGTTGATTACCTCTTGGCTCATTACCCACAGCTCGGGGCTGCCTGGAGCTGCTCAGGTGCCGCTCAGGTGCCGGCACGGCACTGCGGGTCCCGGGACTCCTCGGGGAGCTCTGCTGCACCCCAAGGCAATGGAGCAGGGAGAGGCATTTCCAGCCCCAAGCTTTGCATTCCTCCTTCTGCAGGGCGAAAGCAAACATGGAAGTGTCAGATTAGCCGGGCTGGCTGGAGCACGGCTGTACTTCTTGGAGCAGTGCTGTCATGGTAACTGGAGTGATTCATTTTGCTGCAAGATCCCCAGTAAACACACTTTGATTAAACTCTTGAGAAGGTATAGAAAAGAATCTTCAAAGCTGATTGTATGAACTGCACCGAGTTTTGCCTTTATTGCTCTCGCTTCCCTCCCTTCCCCCCTGGGACTGGGGGGAGGAAGCCCTCCTCGGAGCAGGATGCCTGCACCTGCCGGCTGCAGGTTGGGCTCAGCTCTTCCTTGTTGTTATTACCAGTTTCAGGTGGTTTGGGTGTGGTGAGAAGCTGCTTTAGGCTCCCTGTGTCACGCTGTGCTTTGAGGCATTGCGGCGTGGCAGAGCCTCCTGGTGAGGGCTTCCCCTGGCAAACCAAGGCAAAGCAGCTCTCCCCGTTACGGCTTCATAGACTCACTGAGATTGGAAAAGACCTGCGGGATTCCCACCCCATCCCACCGTGCCCACTGATCACGTCCCCAAGTGCCACATCCCTGTGGCCATTGATGGGATGGGGACTCCCCACTGCCCTGGGCAGCTGTGCAGTGCTGACCGCTCTTTGGAGCACAGCTCGTTCCCCATCTCCAACCCAACCCTCCCCAGCGCACCCTCAGCCCATCCCCTCCCGGCCCATCCCCATCCCTGCGGATACAGACCAACCCCTCCTTCACTGCAGCCTCCCTTCAGGAGCGGCACAGAGCGCCGAGCTCTCCCTCAGCCCCTCTGCCCCACACCGCCCCATCCCCCCCCCAGCTGCTCCCGCAGCGCTG